>VMBQ01003742.1:5906-97494 GCA_007657795.1 Dreissena rostriformis | reverse complement strand
TAAAAATTTATTTCACGGTATGTGTCTTTGTTCTTGTTTTTGTACTAGAAAACAAATAATCATAAATGTTTTGTTTTTTAAAACCTTTCATGTTCACGGACTTGCGAGTTTTACAATGATATGCCATATATGTCCTTATAAGTGTTTGTTTGTTTATTGAAGAATCACTTTTAGACAGATTGTAATCGAAATTTTGTTAATAATGCAAACAAATTCTTTATTTCGACCACTGGGTTCTCATAATGTATCGCATTGGTCCTAGCTAATTGAAAATTGCATCGCATGTCGCTTCACTGAGTTTCAAAGCATGGTTACTGCTACCCTATTATCGATCAAACTGTCTAAAGTTAACTTCCAGTGGTTTTCATAATCATCAGCAACAACCAATGTTAACACCTATATCAAAAATAAGACATTACAATATTATTACATACATCCATATTATTGTAATCAAATCTGCCCACTAGACAGAATTGAAAGCACTGGTCGATACACGCTTTTATTTTTCACAATACATGTACATTTATTATGAAGTCAGTGTTACAATCATATGCAGTTGTTTACTTGCATTGTTTATGTAACTATGTAATATTTATAATTATAATATAATCATCGTATTCAGGGAAATGCAGTATGTTAACTGAATCGATTGACCTGGGTTAGGATTTCCAAACAAGCGAAGTTTATTAACGAAACAAAAGTTAATCATGACAGATCCGCAAAAGATTAACCATAAAAATCAGCGAAACTAAATTCTATCGCGAGACCCTCGACATTAAAAGGTTATCACATAATTTCAACTGAACGAAAATCATTACACATTCTTGAACCAGAACTGTTTTCATAAAATAACCACGAACTAGACTTACGGTTACCATAAACTATTACTCTTTGACAATGAAAAGTGATCACAGGTGGTGACAGACAAATGAACCAAGATATGGTAGGCTTGCAATTAAAGAACCACGAAACACAAAGCAAAGCGGATCCCGACAGATCAACAACATGTACCTGATCACGAAGGAACCTTCAAATTAAAATCGGATCACAAAATGTACATTAAATAGGAAGCGGATCACAAACGATCCACGTGATAAGAAGCAGATTTCGTAACATACCCGAATGAGAAGGGATTATAAAAGTCCAACGAAATAGTAAAGAATCTTTAAAGATCCACGAATTTTGAAGCGAATTGCAAACTATCCATGCAATAGGAAGGGATCATAAAGGACACACAGCATAAGGAGCGGATTACAAACAATCCACACAATATGAAGCGATTTTAGAAAGATACATCAGCGAGTATCAAGAAAGATATACATTCATTTATTAGCAATGCACTTCTAATATTTATGTCATTAATTTTGGAATTGAGGTTCCCAACAATACATAACAGTTTATTTAACGCATACAGTAATAATTGTAAATATTATTCCTTTTAATTCCTTTGTAGTTAAAAACTATTGTATAAAGTATAATGCTACACACATTACTTATAATGCTGTTCTACGTTTAGTACTCGAAAACTTGTGTTGTCTACCTTTGAGCATATTAAATATTACCACATATGTACATATACAAATAAATCAAGATCACAAAGCAATGCATACATCAGCGATAAATAGGTCGATATCTAAGCATTTATAGGGAATCTTTATATATGTTCGAGTCTGAGAAGCATATGTTTACTGCATAATATAAAGTCATCCGAGTAATCAAATCAATATCGTAACGGACCAAATAAACACAGTTGGCCTCAATACTAGAACACTTTGAGATGGTTTAGACAGTTCAATACTAGACCTATGTTTTGATAGACTGTGGAATACTAAGGAAACGCATTTCACGAGCTACCCATGTTTTCAATTTCAATAAACAATAAATGGCATTACATTATTTGTCATTGATAGTCTAAAATGTATATTCCGAAAATCTCTAAACCGGTCTCGTAAAAAAAAACATAACAACATGTCAACATTTTAGCAACAGTTAAGAACTGTTCTGCGTCACCGAGTATCAGTATCTTCAATTCAAAGTTCTTGAATGTGCTTATTAGCTTTTTCGGTTTTCACAATCAACGCAGCCTTAGCCACAAGGTCCTCTTTCTGTGCACCATGGTGCCACTCCGTTGTTTTTTTGTACCGGAAGTAAAAGAACAACGAGGACAGAATCAAAGCTGCAATGGCGGACGTAATCACGCCGTAACCAAGGATAGCATTCCGGAAATAGGCGACGTCATATAGGCCACATGACTGCCGTTCCCCACACGTGTACTTCCAAAGCAGGCAGGTGTCATCGATGATTGCACCGAAAATAATCGGGCCTGGCATCCAACCTACGAATAAAGATTATAAGATTTTGCCACGAACTGAACAGTTCATTTGTTTGGCACTGATTATACTAGTTGAAAACATATACATATTAGGCATGTGTTATAAATATTTCGACAAAAGGCAATTGGTCTGGCTTCAATTGAATATAATTTGACTCCATGGATATGTATATACTAATAACATTTTAAATATTAAATACTGTCAAATGCTCCTCAAAATAATCAGTTAATGAATGCATTAATGAGTATTTAACGATGTCATAATATGTGGAGCCAATTCAGTTCAGAGAACACAGTTTAATCATGTACGTCAAGCTTTCATGACTTAAGTCTATCATATGTCTACCATTTGTTGAAGGATATATGTTCTTATCATGATATCATTCATTCTTTTAAATAAGTCCTGTGAAAAGAATGTTTGTACAGTGAAATGAATGTAACGAATCATTGATTACACAGAAGAGCATTAATCCGTGAACGCGTTACGAACTAGTTTAGGAATAATTACAATACACCTTTAGGCATTCTTATTTGGACGTATTAAATTTTGTTTGTGTTATTTTAAATGGTTAATATATTTGACCAACGAAATACATAAAAACTTCTAACGATTCAATCGTACTGTTTAACTCTTACCAAAAGTGTTTATATATCAGAATAATAGACCTTCTCCCGAATGGTCTCAACTACTTTGGAAACAAATCTACGTCTGAGGTATAAACAATTCTGATCGATTTAGTTTAGTTTTAACCTTTTTATTTAAGCTCGATTGCATCGAAAGCCTAAGGCTTATTCGAAACGGTATCGAGTCCATTTCCTGTGACTAGAACTATTTTATTATGATCTGTATCTATGTACCAATATTTGTTTCCATAACATAATCATTGTTGATACGTTGTGTGATTTAGGAAAGATTCAAATCGGTAAGCTGTGTGTGTACCACGAGTGGGAGTAACACCCTATCACATTCCTGAGTAAATCTACCTGTGGGCGAACATTAAGCTGACACTTTTGAAATGCTTTCAATACCACAGTAATATCAAACGTTATTATTTCAGTGAAACGATATATGGGAGATACAACTGGTCAGCGTTTTTTTCACCTAATTTTAAGCTGGTTTAATCCAACAAAGAGTAGATTCGAATAACTCCTATTGAATCTGCACACCGGAGAGTCGATACGTAATGGTCTGAACAGTACCTAAAGCAGAGGTCATAAAGGTCTATAAATACTGGTCTGTCCAGTACCTAAAGCAGAGGCCATAAAGGTCTATAAATACTGGTCTGTCCAGTTCCTAAAGCAGGGGCCATAAAGGTCTATAAATTGGTCTGTCCAGTACCTAAAGCAGAGGTCATAAAGGTCTATAAATACTGGTCTGTCCAGTACCTAAAGCAGAGGTCATAACGGTTTATAAGTACTTTATTGTCCAGTACCTAAAGCAGAAGTCTTACATGTCTATAAATACTGGTTTGTACAGTACCTAAAGCAGAGGTCATGAAGCTGGAAAACGCTGTTGCTGCAGCCCTGTCCCTTTCTTGAACGCACCTGCAGTTAGATATACAATTCAAACGAAGGTCAACTGTATTTATAAGACCAAAGTTGAATCCATTTTTCTATACCAAATTACATACCCATTCGCATATATATTTTTTTTCTCGTGATTATTTACACTTGGTTTGATTGTGAAAAGTTCATACAAATGAACACCTTCCCGGATAATTTCTTGTTCTTGTATCTAATATGTAAAGGGTTTGTTAAGCAACCAGCGATTAAATATAGGTAAATGGACGGCATATTCCCTTTTAAGAGAATCGTGGCTCAAAAGGAAGGTATAACAAACGCACATAAAACTACATATTTGTGGATCAATCTTCATTCCATTGGTTATCTGCCCACATTTATGAATGTTTCTAGCGAACTCGGCCCAATTATTAGCTTAATTGATATGTACGAATTAAATCTTGTGTGTACGTACGTAATAAGTACTATAAATGCACGAAGTTTTTAATGACCTCATTACCTTTGGTGATGAACGTATGTATTATGTTGAAGGTAAATTTTTATCTGCCGTATTAGCTGCAACGTATCAACGTTAGCAATATTTTGACGATTGACCACTCGTTACCTTATCTGGGCTATAAACAAGGGCACTACTTTAAAGGCATCGAACACTTTCCCGACAAAGGTGAAGACGGCATATGCATACAGCTTTCCAGTGCAGCCCTGGTCACAGAGGCCAGGCTTTGCTTTTCCACCTGGGATACATGAGCAGTTAAAGAAATCCTACAAAAAAATAGATATATTATATTTGATCATGCATCATATTTTTCCACATTTAAATACAATTAAAAAAGAAATTTGGGTACCTAAATATGAACACGATTAAAGGGAATATTACATTAAATTGAATACATATGTACAAATCTTAGAGATAAGTAAAAAAGACAGTAATGTTAAAATGGTTGAATATCAATTTATAAACAAAATGGCAATCATTTTGTCATGCCGTATGTTCTTCACTAGAAAATAATAGTATCTTTATGTGTAAAAAAAATAATATAACGATAGCATATATGTATATATTTGTATCTATCCTTAAAGACGTATCATTTTTATGTGCAAATCGTTTTGAGGTATTTAATTTCCTTATATTTTACATAATGCAACATTATGCCACCGAAAAACAAACCGTAACAGATTTCCCAGTACATCCGGCATGGCAAGGGCTAAAATACGACTTTCCGTCGTTGCCACAGATCGGGAAATAGTGCTCGTATTCGCACGTGCAGCCATCCAGGCAGTTTGATTGTATGTGTTGGTACAGGGGTGTACTGGCGTTTCCACTGATATACAATAAAGGATTGATTACAAGTGTACATGACCGTTTTCGTTCGCAATTTATAATATAAACTACAGAAAATGATTACATTCAATAAATTCGACAGTTAAGATCGAGTTTGCACAGATCACAGCATTTATTATTTTATTTTCTGTTTAATGTGTGAAAGAATTAAATTTTATTATACATTACAAGCACATCTTTCTTAGATTTTCACGCGAAGACGTAGCTGGCCAGTAGTTTAGTGCGCACTAACAAACGTTTTACATGACTTTTCATGAAAGTGTATGATTCTTGATTCATTAGATCCTACTATTAATGAATATCATAAACCAATTCATACATCGCCCTGTCAACATATATCGTGCTGCTATGTGTTCAATTATGACTCCTCACTTGACGTTACACAATTAAAATGTCATATATACTTATCGATGCATAATGCTCAATATGACATCGAAACGTAGTAGAACCCGAACGGGAAATGTTTTTATATACCCGCGCTGAATAAAAAGTAGCATGATTTTCCATACGTTCTGCTCAAATTGATAATCGGTTTGATTAACGATTAATTTTGATATGAAATCTGCACGAACGACATGTTTGCTATTTAAAGTAAAACATGTTTGTTCGGCATGATAAAATAAATCTGTATAGGCTTCCTTCTGGGTTTGGTGAATATTGCCCACTTGAAGAGTAATGTACAACTCACCTTTCGACCTCGGTAGACATCACTCGCCTGGTGTTGCAATAGTTATTATATCCCTCAACTGCCTACGCTATTTATATAATGTACGATAACTAGATAAATGTCATGTGATCAAATGGACAACGAAATGTCGAAATAAATGTTATGAGTAGTTCAATATTTTTTGTCAATATACTCTTACTAATGGTTGACACCTGCTTATTAAAATCCTTTGGTAAGGTCAACATACATATCTACAAATACCAATAATCGACTTAAATATTGTCATGATATCAAGATGATTAACTCTTGATCCATTTGCTGATGTTATATATCTACCATGTAGTAGTTACTTCCCTTGATATCTTTGATACTGATTGTTATAATGTATATTTGCTTCACTTCACATGTAGCCATCGAACCAGTAACACGCAATAAAAGTATATACAAACTTACGGAGTTCTTATGATTGATGAACATATTATTATAATGACCAACATTATGACATGGTGTCAGATACTACTGTGAACGTCTGATAGAATTTGAACATAGAAATATTTCCAACATTCTTGGATTTACTGCAATAATTGTGCACCATGGATTTATCGGGAATTCCAGAACCCAAAATGGACTGGGGCTCAAGTAACCTTCCAGAGGCATGGCTTCACTTCAAAGATCACGTAGATCTCATGTTCAAGGGTCCCCTCAAGGATAAGTCAGAGGAGGACAAGTGCACATATTTATTATTGTGGGTTGGTTAGAGAGGACGAGAAGTACACAAAACATGGAATCTTACACAGGATGAAAACAAAAAGCTAGATATAATTTACACGAGATTCCTTGAGCATGTGAAGCCGAAGCTAAATTCTGTTTTTAAACGTTACCAATTCAACAACATTGTACAAGGAAAACTGTCAATCGAGGATTTTCTAACAACGCTACGATTTTCAGCAGCAGATTGCAAATTCACAAATAAAGAAGAAATGCGGGACAGAATTGTGTTTGGACTTACATCTACAAGAATTCGCGAAAAGCTTATACAAGAAGGTGACAAACTGACATTAGATAAGGCAATCGAAATAGCGAAAACATTTGAGTATGCACAAATTCAAATGAAATCTATGGAAAATAAAGAAAAGGACATCAGTGCGTTACAAAAAAAGACAAATGCGCAAACTTCAACAGGGATCGCAAAACTTTGCTCATCTGAGTAAACAACAGAAAGATCTACACAAGAAACCAGATCTTCACAAGAAACTATGTGGCAAATGTGGAAATCGTCATATGGATTCCTTGTGTCCAGCCAAGGGTCAGCAAGTGCCGGAAATGGAACCATTTCGGGAGCGTATGCAGGTCGGTGAAACGTTTAGCACACCAGAAGAAAAATGTCCATGTTATCAACAGTGACGACAGCGACAGCAGTGACGAGAACGGCTTCAACATAGCATCAGTTACCAGACAGAATGATGAGGTATTTGCAAATATTTCTGTTGGTCTTTCAAATACTAAAATAAGCTTAAAAGTATATACTGGTACTGGTGCATCCTGCAATACTTTGACCGAGAAAGATTACCGCTCTTTAAATGTAAAGTGTCCACTTAAACAAAGCCAAAGTACGTTGACAGCTTACAACGGGTCAATATTGTATGTATTAGGTAAGGTTACACTGCAGTGCAGATATACGAATGTAAACAAAAATGTTACATTCTATGTGGTCAAGCAGAGCAAATGCTTAATTCTGGGATTACAGGCCAGTTCAGGCTTCAATTTAATCAAAATAGTCATGGCTCTTAAAAAAATACCACAAAATTACACAAAAATCACAAAGGACTCCGTCCTTAGTAGTTTTCCTGAAATGTTCACGGGTTTAGGGAAGATGCAAGGATCTTGCTCAATACAAACGGATCCTAAGGTACCCCCTGTTGTGCATCCCCCACGCAAAGTTTCAGTTGCTCTACAGGCCAAGGTCAAAAAAGAATTGCACCGCATGAAAAAAGAGGCATTATCAAAAAGGTTGATCAGCCTACCCCATGGGTTAATTCTATGCTTGTGGTCAACAAACCGGGATCAGATAAGGTCAGGATATGTCTAGACCGTAAAGATCTCAACAAGGCCATTAAAAGACCCCACTACCCAATGAAAACGCGTGATGACATACTGCCACAGTTAAATCTGCAAAGGTGTTCACAAAAATGGACTGTCGATCAGGTTATTGGTCATTGAAACTTGATCATGAATCATCATTTTTGACAACATTCAATACTTTTCTGGGTAGATACAGATATTGCCGCATGCCAATGGGTCTAATCTGTTCGCAAGATGTCTACCAGGAAAAGATGGACCAGATACTGACAGGATTACCTGGTTGTGCAGTCATTGTTGACGATATACTGGTGTACGGAAGTTCCATAGAGGAACATGACAAAAGTTTGAGACGGGTTTTAAAGACATGTGCTCAAAACGGTATCAAGCTAAATAGAGACAAGCTTGAAGTTGGCGTCTCTGTGGTCAAATATTTTGGACATCTTCTGACGAAAGACGGTATAAAGCCTGATCCACAGAAAGTGGAAGCTATCACAAATATGCAGAGACCCAAAGACAAGACAGAATTGCAAACTATCATGGTCATGATAACTTATTTATCTAGATTTGCTCCAAATCTGTCAGAAATTACGACTCCAATGAGAGACGTATTTAAAAAAGAAGTTGCATTCTATTGGGATGACCCCCAACAGGAAGCATTCGATAAGGTCAAGAACATACTGACACAGTCACCAGGACCTGTTCTGGCATTCTTTGACCCTGACAAACCTCTAGTTCTCCAGGTCGATAATTCCAAATATGGCTTAGGTGCAGCATTGATGCAAAAAGGACGACCTATTGCATATGCAAGTAAAACTCTTACTAAAACAGAGGTCAATTTGGCACACATTGAGAAGGAAAAGTTCGCTTTAACATTCGGACTCAATCGATACAGACAATATATCTATGGTAGAAAGGTCAAGGTCGAAACTGATCATTTGCCATTGATAGCAATCATGAAAAAAAACATTTATGAAGCTCCACCAAGATTGCAACGCATGATGTCGCATGTCCAAGGTTACAACATGACATTAGAACACAAAGCAGGTACATAGATACCATTAGCTGACACGCTGAGTAGACAGTATATGGGTGATACATACCCTGAATTATCAGAGGCCATAAATGTTCACGTTCATATGGTCATGGCGACCTTGCCGTACACAGACAGAAAACTTGAAGATGTTCGAAAACACACTTCTTAAGACCCAGTATTACAAATACTGAGGCAGACAATACTTGACGGTTGGTCTGAAGTCAGAAAAGATTGTCCACCGATCATTTTAGACTATTGGAATATGAGAGATGATCTTTTTTATATTGATGGGTTGATAATGAAAGGTCAAAGAATCATAATTCCGACTGAACTGAGGCGTGAAATGCTCAATATCATACACAGCGGTCATTTTGGTGTAGATAAATGCATGAGACGCGCTCGTGAGACAATGAATTGACCAAAGATATCAGTTGACATTGAACACAAAGTTGCAAATTGTCACATTTTTCAAGAATTAAGACCTTGAAATCAAAAAGAGACTTTGATTCCGCATGAAATACCAGACTACCCATGGCAGACATTAGCCAACGACGTATTTACGTGGGAAAAAAGCAAGATTACTTGCTAGTTGTTGATTACTACAGTATTTTTTTTGAGTTTGAGAAACTAGGTAACACAACAAGTAGCTGTATTATAAAATGCATGAAACGTTGGTTTTCAAGTCATGGTATCCCGCAGAAAGTTGTGTCAGACAATGTCAGTTACTACACTTCTCAACAATTCAAACAGTTTGCTAAAAAATTGGGACTTTAAACAAGTATTTTCTAGTCCATATCATAGCCAGTCAAATGGTTTAGCTGAGGCAACGGTCAAAATATGTAAGCAAATGTTGAATAAAGCCAAACATTCAAACCAAGATTACTTGATGTTTTTGCTTGATTATCGTGCTATCCCACTTTCTTCAGGATACACCCCCCTGCAGAGTTACTCATGGGCAGGAAAATCAGGTCATTCTTGCCAATGACAAGGAAAATGTTCAATCCTAAAGTACCTAATTATCGCAAGGTCAAAATTCATTTGCAGAAAAGAGAGGATGAACAAAAACAATACTACAATCAAACTGCCAGAAATTTGCCTACTTTAAGTATAGGTGATCCCATCAGAATCAGAGAGGAAAACATCTGGCAGCCAGCCACTGTCGTGGGAAAATCCAGCGACAGATCTTACATGGTACAGACACCCGGTGGGTCAAAGTACTGTAGGAATAGGAAGCACTTAATGAAAATTAAGGATCAGCCATCCAACTCCAATGACACAAATGTTAAGCAAGAGTTAAACTTATCAGACACACCACCCAGTACAAATGATAACAGCTCATTACCTTCGGAAACTCAGACCAACACAAATGAATGCAAATTGCCTTCATCAACCAGTGCTGATAAGCCAGCAATTTCTAGTGACAGGAAATGCGATCATAATTTTTATATCACCCGTGCTGGTCGTATTTCTTAACCACCAATTCGTGAGTCTATGTGAAATAATGAGTCTATGTGAAATAAATGTGTTCTGTTAACTTATTTCAGTTTAAGCGGCAGACCTGATGAACAGAGATAAAACAGAAACTACAATGAAAATGGGACAGTGAAATTCTCTGTGAATAATCACTTGAAGTATCATGTTACGATAAACATTTTCTGGAGAATATTTTTTAAAAGTGTAAAGTTTATAAACTGTATTAATGGTACATTTTAATAATGCTGATATTTGATTGATGTTTCATAACTCATTATTCAGAATGATTTTTATAAGAATAATACAATTTATAATTTGATAAAAAGGGAGATGTCATGATATTAAGATGATTAACTCTTGATCAATTTGCTGATGTTATATATCTACCATGTAGTAGTTACTTCCCTTGATATCTTTGATACTGATTGTTATACTGTATATTTTCTTCACTTCACATGCAGCCATCGAACCAGTAACACGCAATAAATGTATATACAAACTTATGGAGTTCTTATGATCGATGAACACATTATTATCATGACCAACATTATGACAAATATGCAGTCATCTTTTTTTGACAATTTATTTGACTCAAAAGCGCAAGAGTATTTTAATTGTTATTTTCTATTGCGCATATAGAAATATATCTGAGTTTAGATTTCAGGAATGTCATCATTTGTTAATAGCAAGAAAATGGTTGAACTTTGCGTAGAAACACTTGAAAACAGAAAGAAAATATAATTGCGCATAGCACGTCCCTTGTTAAAATTATCGCTTATACAATTTAATTATCGTCCACGTGGATTCACCATGCTTCCATTTGCATTCATTCATTATGATATTATAAATGGATGAAACGTGTCCAACAGCCAATTGTATAAAGTAAATTACGTACATCTGCGTATGGCCTCCCCCAACTAACATTGGCTGATCACAACCCAGGAAGAAACCGGCTGCTATACAGATGGTGTTCATCGTGTAAAATATCAGCAACATCTTCACAGTTGTTAGCGGCAACATCGGAATCTTCCTTGTCATCACGCCACCAAGAAATGTTCCCATGGATACAGCAGTTACCCAACTCAAAGCTGACAGAAAATAGAGAAGACAATGCTGAAAGGTTGAAACAACACAGCTTATTATGATAATTAAACCAATAAGTACAAGGTTGAAATCAAATGACTTATATATAAGTCGATATTTGTAAGATAAAAAAAGCTTTCCTTCTATTGTATTTATACAGTAGCTTAAATCGACCTGCTTTATCATAAGTGCACTTTGTCATTGCATAAGTCATGATAAGTATAAAAATATATATATTCAAATACAAGCTTGGATACACGGTTACATACGTCTGTCTGCATGTTGGGGTCACTAACATGTGTTGCATTGCGTATGTTAAGATGGATTGTGCAATTGCAAATACTGCAAAATACGTGATTGTTATACAAAATAGGTATGTATTTTCATGGATTATGCTATTGCAAATACTGCAAAATGCGTGATTGTTATACAAAATAGGTATGTATTTTCATGGATTGTGCTATTGCAAATACTGCAAAATACGTGATTTTTATACAAAATAGGTATGTATTTTCATGGATTGTGCTATTGCAAATACTGCAAAATGCGTGATTGTTATACAAAATGGGTATGTGATTACAATAAATATACGGTTCAGTATTTCTAACATGCCGTTGATAGGTCGGAATACGTGTTTGTCATACAAAATCGGTATGTGACTACAATAAATATACGGTCCAATGTTATAACATGCCATTGATAGGTCGGAATGCTTTGCACTGCCGGCGGTGACTCCAGCTTTAATCGCGTTCATTCAAAACGGTGTGTTTAACGTATCAATTGGTCACTAGACTTTAATAGAAGATTAGCGTATGACGGTTAATTACGCTCATATTGGTTAAGGTTGATTATTCCAATAATAAAACACATATTCATTGAAAAAGACTCACACAAGATAATGTTTGCCTGCCATAGCGGAATGGTGTATTGCGATGCCAGGTACTTGGGCGTAAAAACGATTCCACCGCTTACGCCAAGCAGATGTATAACCGTTGCAATAATCAGTATCATGTACGTTGGGTTCCGTAGCAACCGGCCGCCAGTGGCAACAAACTCTAAAAAAAGTATAACAATTATAAACTCATGCATGTCTATTTATTTCTAATTATTGAGGCTAATATTCTGTTTTATCTCTATGATAAATGCATATTGAATGTTAAAGGTCTTCAATGCTTAGTTTATCAAAAGTATCTACATAGAACCAGATAGTAGTATAATGACGATGCATTACAAAATAATAATATGTGTAGGGTAAAGTGTGTGATACGTATGTTATAAACTATAGCTGACTCCTTTGAGACACCATTTGTATTCTTCCAGTTAGTTTGCGAATCGTGTATGCTTTAAATGGTCAATATGTGTGACCTGCCTTTTAGTTCACGTATTACTGCTCGCCCAATGGAAACCTGCGTCGTGCGCTTCAGTTTGAGTTCCTTTGCGATAACCGCTAGATCCCCTTTCCGTTTTTTGGATTTCAGATATCGCGGAAAGCACAAGGTCGGGACGCTGAACATCAGGGCAAAGCCTCCAAACACTAGGAACCCGAGCCACCAAGCTCCAAGCCAACGAGGGTCTTTGGGAGATATGTCGACAGCTGGACAGGGGAAACACTTCAATTAGTACAAAGTAGGTTATACAACATATACCAGCAAAAGCGCTTAACATTAGTGACTGGGCGATATGTCGATAGCGGTTTACGGGTTTCAATGATACAATATTGATAAACCTCAACAAATGTAATTAATGTAATTGTATTAGTCTATATTATANTATATATAATTTCATATTCTTATACGACACGCCGCTTATTTTCTATAGAAACAAATATATTTTTCTGGAATATAGTGGGCGGAGCCTAATGTTTACAAAACAAGTGCACACCTTTCGGTTTATTAACAAATACGAGAAAACCTGATGATATAAACATTTCCGTTGTGCATTTCTTTTAACTAAATTACAATAATTTTATTTTACCATGAAATAGAGTTAGTTTATTAGAACACAATATTATTCGTTTTTATTCATGTGGTAGTTCAAAATTGCTATAAGGAAATTTTGGAATGAAAATCATATATATTCTCTTCAAATACCACACCCTCCAATGTAATGTAGATCTTGCTGAACAATCCACCAAGCAGATAAGCCAATGCGGGGCCGAATATTCCAGTGCCTAACAGGACTCCCATGTAGAAGCCAGTCTTCCGTTTGTCGACAGCGTCATCAATGTAGAGGGTCACAAAGGGTGAGCGAAACGATTTGCCTGCACCCTGAATTAACTGTGATATCGAAAAAAGTAAGCAAGTATCATTATCATCATCATCATCGTCATCATCATCATTATGATCATGGTAATCATTTGTATATCGGATAGAAATCATTAAAGCTTAAATGTTATTGTGCATTTCACATTAATAACGGTAACTGAGAACAATATCTTAATTGCTTATTTGCATATATATAAATCCTATTACCAGATGAAAATCGATAGGATAACAACGATCGTATAAACTTGAGCTTTATTCTATCGCTATTTTGAGATCACTTTGGATTTTTCCAAAAATTGGAAAATCTGATTTTGTCAAATACAGAGGAACAAAATTGTCTAAAAATGCAATATTTGATAATTATTAATGGAAAAATGGAAGAAATAATATGATAAATAGAATATTATGTGAGTTTTGGAACATGATCACGTTTATCATGCTCGGCACGAACCATGGTAGCGCTCGGAAAGCCTCGCGCTACCACGATTATTTGCCTCGCGTGATAAACTTGACCTTTATCCAAAAACGCACATAATATATACTGATCATTGTCCTCACATCACAAACGAACCTACCATTCCGAAAGCAATCAAAGCAAAGGCGACGCTTTTGATGTGCAGTTCTTCGCGACCTAATGACGCCTTGGCGATATTCCCATCCATGTCGCAGCTTGTGTCGTCCTTTAACTGGGTGACGTTCTGGCACATGGGCACCTCTTTGCCCGCTGTCCTGAAACTTTAATTGAAACAAAAATAAAATTAAGATATTAAGTTAATTTGACTGTACGTTTATTCATTATTTCTGTCCCAAAAAACAAATATTAATAATCTGATTTCTGAAATGTTTTAACCATAAGGGCACAATACTTAATATTATGGAATCAGCACGAAAATGACCCGACACTCATTCATGAACAATGTTAAAAAAAAAGAAGACTTTATAGTATTTGATTTTTTTTATTGATAAAATTGTAACTGAGTTTTATCTACTGTTTGTGAAAACGCGACTTAGTATATTAAATTATAAAAGGTTCTTGTATATTGATTATAATTATAAAAAAAAAACAGAATCGAAAATTAATTTAATTAAATAAAGTTTGCATAAGCTATTGCATTATGTGAACAGGTGAAGGAACATTTTATGTTAACGATGTTTTTCTTTCAATGAATAAAAAGCTTTTTGCGATCAAAGGTGACAGTTTAAAAAAAAAACGAGTTAACACCTGTAAAGTTTATTTTATAACCAACCTTAACTCAAATCGAAAAGAAATTCTCAAATATATGTTACTGTTTAAATGCCTGTTTAAATGACCTGATCGGCATAGTCACATTCCCGCTTGTGATGCCCTTTATGGCAAAGAACTACTGGTCGTGTTTGCTGTACGAAAACCTTTACTTAATGTTAAAATGACATGAACTGATCTACACTGTCACAATCTTTTTTGCGTTGCCCTTTATACCAAAGGAATATTGGTCTGTTTCGTTGCACGAAAGCATCAATTATATGTTACAAATTACAGGACCTTATTGACATAGTCATATTCCCGTTTGTGTTGCCATTTATAGCAAAAAAATATTGGTCTTGCATATTGCACGAAAGCATCAACTTTGTGTTACAAATTAGATAATCTAATTGATATAGTCACTCTCTCGATTGCGTGGCCAATTACAGCGAATGAATATTGGTCATGCATGTTGCACGAAAGCATCAACTTTATGTTACAAATGACATTACCTAATTGATATATTGAAATTCACGCTGGCGTTGCCCTTTATACCAAAGGAATATTGGGCTTGTATGCTGTACAAAAGATTCGACTATTGGTTTCAAATGACATGACCTGATTAAAATATTCAAATATCCGCTTGCGTAGTCATTTATAGAGTAGAAATTCGGGTCCTTTGCGCTGAATGAAATCTTTGACCAGAATGAAGAAGTCACTTTCGCATTTGTTTTATCGTTAACATAATATAAACCTTGATTTTGTTATATGATGTACAAAGGGTTTTAAGCAGTATTTATTTAACAAATCGCCTAACCTGATTGGCATAGACGTATTCCCGCTTGTGTTGCCCTTTATGGCATAGGAGGCCCGGTCTTGTAGAAAGTACGGCACGGCGCACATGATGCCGCATACGCCGAACAGAAGCGTGCAGATACCAAGGCCACGGGGTATGTGAACCTAATACATACAACATGGGTCTCAAGTTATGAATTGGCGTATCATGAGTTTCTAAATTGGCGTATCATGAGTTTCTTACTTGGCGTGTCATGAGTTTCTGAATTGGCGTATCATGCGTTTCTAAAATCACTTGTTCTTTCTTAAGAACAAATATAGGATATTTTTATGAAGATTTATTTCTGCAATTTGTTCAGTCTTAATAAACAAATAAGTACAATACGGTCAGCCAGATAGTTTCAGTTCGACTGTATTGCAATAATATAATTGTCGTACCCATAATGACGTTTATTTATAATATATATTTTTACTTTGACTTTTTATTAAATTTATCCCAAAGAACTCAGTCTTAAAAGAAGAAAGACAACAACTGATATTTCATTTACAGAAACTATAATTTATCGAAGTAATGACAACATTAAGATACACGTACTACCAGCGTTTGTCATTTTTTATATGAGAAGGGCTCTGGCAAGACCGGGTTTCATGCATGTGCTTAAAGTATCGTTCCAGACTAGCCTGTGCAATCCGGACTGGCTTATCATGGAAGACACTATCCGCCTTAACTAAAATCTCGTTTGTAAGAGACTTCTTTTATATGAAACAATTCCATAAAAGCGGAAAGGTTAGTCCTTTATTAGCCTTTGTAGACGGCAGATGCGAATCCGGGACGATGCTTTAACTACATACATTAAGCCCGGATTTTCCAGAGCGCGGATAAAATTGAAAGCACGTTTTGCGTACGATTTTCGCAATGTGGCCAGCAAACAAGGCGCAGCATAAGAAGCCGATGTCATTGCAGCTCATCAGTAGACCGGACTCGGCGCTGCTAAACCCAAACTGCTTCTCTAGCATGGATACCTGACGTTGATGGTCAAATCGTGTTATAAAAGCTATTTTCTGCCAAATACAAACTGAGTGAAACGTAAGTTGCTCCAGCAGGAAAAGACATTTAAATACGTAATAGTTTAAGAGGTGACCACTTTTCTAACAGAGTTATTCACAAAACATTGACGAAATGAGAGTCAGTGAATGTGACTGTTGCCATTGTGTGTCAAAATGGTTGAGTTGTGTTACTCCAAAAGAAACGTTATTATTGAATACAACTGTAATGATTTCCCCGTACAAAAGTGTGACACATCTATTTCGAATCCAGATATTCAGATCGGACATATTATGCAGATTTTAATGTGCTTAATTTCAAATCGAAAATCGATGTAAAATATATATTAATCTTAAACACTGGACCAAATACTTTACGATCAACGAATTTAAAATCACAAATTTACCGTAATATAGTTGTTAGTAGTATCAACTAGATCAACAAGCTTCCATAGGAAGTTTTGAAGTGTGTGCCATGACCTTCAAGGTAGGACGCAAATACTGTTGGGAGAATCGAGCATTAATAATAATGAACCTTGCTCTGAGAAAAGGGGGTTTAATGTATGTGTGTAAAGTGTCTTCCAAGATAAGCCAATGGAGTCCACACAGGCTTATCAGGGACGACACTTTTCTTTTTTTTTATTGTATTTTTTGTTTAAAGATAGACTCTTCTTAGCAAAAATACAGTTTAGGTGGAAAGTGTCGTCTCTGGTTATCCTATGCGGACTACAAGGGTTTACCTGTTAGTTCACATATTTTGTGAGAGTCGGTGTGAGAAGACCTGATAATAGTTAACCTGTGAGTTCACGTTAGTCGTGAGGGTCTGCGTGAGTATACCTGCTAATGGTTTACATGTGAGTTCACGTAAATTGTGAGGGTCTGTGTGCGTAGACCTAATCATGGTTTACATGTTAGTTCAGATAAGTCGTGATTCTCTGGGTGAGTAGACATGATAATGGTTTACATGTAAATTCAAATATGATGTGAGAGTGTGTGTGAGTAGACCTGATAATGGTTACCTGTGAGCTGACGTATGACGTCATAGACTGTGTAAGTAGACCAGACACACTGTAGATTCCAATAAATGCACCGATTCTTGCGCAGATCTATGGGAGAAAACATGCAAACCTCAAAAACAACTGAATTATAATTTCTCGGTTTCGAGTCTATATCAAAATATGAAATTCAGATCGTAAAATATGCTTTACAAAAGGTGAAAAGCCAAAACGAAAGTAGAAAAGTACAATTGTCACTAAAAATGCAAAAACCAGAATGTTTGTCAACAGAAGTGTAAGTTTCATATTCTTAAAATAGTATACTATTCACTAATAAATGACCCGCGTCAAGCGAAAATGGGTTTGTATCCCATATGCGGCCAGCGTATCTCCAGACAAGCCTGTACACCTGCGGAGTGTGGTAAGGAGCTACCAATTCCATAAATTAGACCACGAAACCTTATGCGACTATAAAGCGAAGAGAGTAGCCCCTGACCAGATTGCGAGGATGCCGATATACGACTCATTTTCGCAAGACTTGGCTCAAACGTTACTTGTATTTGTTGTAAAAGCAAATATACGTCAACATTGGTGATCCAAATCAACGAAATGCAATATGATTTGTTTAAGAAATACAATATTCCTAATCAATTATTAGTTAATCTTTATTTAAGTATTTGACAGAATATAATTCAAGATAGCACATTAAAGAATTGACATTCACCTGATGGCTTTGTTAACCTTTGAAAATTTGACCAAATGCAATATAAACTTGCTACATTTATTTGATGCAAACGCCTATCAATATATCGTGTATTGAACGCCACAATGGCGTACCATCCTTATTTGCACATATACACATATAACGAAACGATTATATTATGTGTTTTTTTTTTCAAGAGGCTATATGTGTCACCTGAAGTCCTTTTGGTCTGAATGATCCTAAACCACATTCCGTCTCTTTCAGAATCTCTTCGTCTACATCAAGCTCCTCCTCATCATCAGCGAAAGTCTTCAGCGGTTCGTCTACATCAAGCTCCTCCTCATCATCAGCGAAAGTCTTCAGCGGTTCGTCGGTGTCTGTGTTGCGATCGTCCATAATGCCCTGCAATTAGAGTCTCGTTCTGAGAAAACTGGGCATAATGCATGTGCGAAAAGTGTCGTCCCAAATTAGCCTGTGCAGTCCGCACAGGCTAATCAGGGACGACACTTTCCGCCTAAATTTGATTTTTGCTAAGAAGAGACTTCATTTAAACGAGAAATGTCATAAAAGCGGAAAGTGTCGCCCCTGATTTGCCTGCGCGGACTGCACAGGCTAATCTGGAACGACACTTTACGCACATGCATTATGCCCAGTTTTCTCAGAACGCGACACATTTAGGTTTGTTGTAGCAGACACAGTGAAATAACGCACCTTTAAAATGTGTACTCAATTGTTGAAATGGTATTTTTTCCAATGCCGATGTTTGAAAAGAAATATGCAGTGATTGTGTGGGTGTTAAGAGTTATGTAGACATATTTAAAAGAACACAGAGTCTATAGAAAACTACGCATGTTTATTTTAGGAATATTTAATAAGTTATCTATGTTACCGCATCACTGAATGTATAAGACATAAGTGTGTATATAAACATACGTGTTACTTCTTGGTTGTGTATCCAGACCGGTAATGTAAACAGAGCCTAGACAGACGTGCCTTTTATGTTGACTACACGAATGAAGCAAGTAATTCAACGTCGTCATTTAATTGTAGCATCAATTTAAAGTATAAGTATACACAAATGGTAATTAAGTGCATCATTTGAAGGCACTGCAGAAAGTTGACATGAATATTTTATTGAATGTTAAGAAGTTTATTTAGTGACTTTATTTCATTACGAAGTTCAACAGATTTAGTTGAAAATGAAAATTGAACATGAAAACAAAGGTTTAAAAAGTTGTTGAATTTCTTCATAACTTTTGTATCTCACGTCAGAACTGTTTCAAATAATGAAACAAAAACATACATCGCAACATATGAGTAACAAAAACAATGTTTGTTTTCACTTCCCGACCGACCCACCTGAATTTTCGCGACACGAATTTTCGTTTGGATTCGGATTAAGATAAGAAATTGTTACAAAAACCATGACGAATCTCCCCTTTTGTTATTTCCCGCACGTGTTTACCACAAAGTGTAGCAATACTTTTAAAACCATTGTTACTAACGAATAAAGTCAGTTGCAAATACGCGAGGGAAAGCAATTTAGACTTTAAATAATTTTATGGAATGGACACATCTGGTGTCCTTACTAGTTTTGGTTGACAGTAATTTGAAAGTTAATGTGTATTCATTTCAGCACCATCAATTAATTTTTATATTTGAATCCTTTAATGAAACTTAAAAATAATTAAACAGCACATATGCCAGCTAGTTTGGTCGATTACACCTCATTAAATGGCAGAAACGTAGACATTATATTTCTGAATTTTGTCAGCAAAGAAAGAATCGTAGTTTCAATTATCATAACTTATTAAATATCGATATTTTTCACTGTTATTTTTCACTGATTGAAACAGTGAAATATCAGTTTTATTTCACTGATATTTCTCTATAAACCACTTGAAAGCATATAATAAACCCTTTTTCTTGCATACAAATATATACTTTTTAAAATCACCTTATACAAAACCCAGTTTCAGTCAGAGCTAATTACTCAACGTGTGTTTCATAAGCAATTTCCATTTGGTGTATTGCACTTGAATTTAAGAATTAAGAGTCAACAGATAATCGATTGCCATGAAGCATTACGCAGTTTTGTAATAAAAAAGTTTGGTAATTAAATACAAAATATGTGTAAAAATGAAATTTGAATAAAATACTAGAATAAATTAAAAGTATTTTAAAACACGGAATCGTCGTTTGAAGTGTATAAAGTATACAATTTAACAATAAATCAATAGCAATTACCAAATAAAATTAGTTCAAGCATTACTATAATATCGAACTTCATACCGCTCCATATGTCGTATGTCTGCTGACTACTATTTGAATCATAATGGCGTCATACAAAATATAATATAAGATATATCAGTTAATGTTAATTATCAGCTGAGCGACATTTGGGGTGTCTATTCCAATCGTGACACATGTGTCTGAATATGTGAAAATAATGTGAACTCCTTTACCGTATGTGCACAGATTTATATTCAATGTTTACTCGTACTCGTGTACTAACGATATCATAGTTTGATTACATGAATCACGAAGAATAAAAGTTCGATATATAAAGTTTATTCGAAATATTCATTTCATAACCACGTGCTTTTCTGGAAAGACCCTTCTACATATAAATGTTACACCATTGCCTTCCCGTTAGCATGGTACTCGGTTCCATGAAAACGATTTCTAAAAATTAAAATAACAAAATGCCTTTTTTGTTGAAAGAAACTGATATATTTGGTAAGTTGGCATTTAGCTAACTAAAGCCGGAGTTTTTTTTTTAGTCAAGATGACTTAGGATTATGTGTCAAATTAGCTTTGCGTCCAGTTTTCCTTTCTGATGAGGCAGGTTGGTATTGTGTTTAGTCAATTGAGCATTGCGGGATGTCAAATTTGCAGAATGAGTAGTAAATTGTGCATGGCGTTGGGCCAAGACGACATAATGTTCAGTAAATATGACACCAAGTTAGGTCAAATTGGCATAAGTTTAAGTGATGTTGACAAACGCTTGAGTCTATTACGCATTAAATTAAATCTATATGAAAGTTCGTTTAGTTAAGTCATTGTTTTGTTGAGTCAAAACGAAAGTTGATGGAGTAAGGTTGACATAATACTAGGTTAAAATGACATTGGATTAAGTCATTTTCGCATAACGTTAAGCAAACAGATAAGATATGTTGTTATGGTATTAAGTCCATGAAGAAGTATTTTCTTTAAGTCAAGTCAGTGCATTTTAACGTTACGTTCCAGAATAAATCTTTGGCCAATATAATTCACTGTTTATTGTTGTATTTAAAAAGTTATAGTTAAACACTGTATAGATTATCTATTGACCGACGATTTTTACAACAAACCACTACATCACACTTCATTGATTTAATAACAAGTAAGCACAAATCAACGTGTATTGCGTTTGCTATAACCATATGCCGATTTAACTCAATCTGATGCCCCCTTAACCCAAAATAATATCCACTTAACTTTTCCTCATGCCAACTTGACCAAAAATCTTGCATTAGACCCGATATAATAAAAACTTGACTCAACTAATGAAAACTTGACTCAGCGTGAATCAAACTTGACCCACAACAATGTCAACTTGATTCAACATGAGCCCTATGCCAATTTGACACGACATTGTGTCAGTTAGACTTAACATTATTGTCACTGTGTCCAACATCCGCTAATTTGATTCAATCTAGTGTTTACTTAATGTAACCTTATGTCAACCTTACCGAATATTATGAAAACTAGGAATAACTGAATGCCACATATGTTCAATCTTCAACTTTACCCAACATAATGCCTGTTTGACTCATTCTTATGTCATCCTGACTACACATAATTCCGTTTCACACTAAGAACAAATATTGTGTCAACATGACCCACAGCAATGCCAGTTGGACTATACATAATGCCGTCTTGACTATACCTTATGTCATTTTCACCTGACATTATGGCATTTGAATCAAACATAATGTCAAATCGACCACACCAAATGCATAATTGACTCAACAAAAAGCCAGTGGGACTCAACCTTATATTATGTTGACTCAACGTTATGCATGTTCGACCCAAAATAATTAAATCGACACTCAACATAACGCCAACATTACCCGACAACATGCATTTTAACAAGCAAATCAGTTTCTCTCAACGAAGGCAATTTTGGCGTTAAAAACATGAAGACTGTATATGCATTATAAATTGTTTCCTTATATAATAGTAATAACATCAAATACAAATCAAACATTTTATTGATATTTAGATTCTAACGGACTCTGTAATGCTTTTAATATCAATCAATTAATAAGAACGTTAATTTAATTTGGCTTTATATTGTATAACATAAAATTAACGGTTCTTGCTAACCACATGATATAATTAAAATATTCAGGATTTATTTATTGTGTTTGCGCTATAGCCTATTTCTCCATAAAAAACGAACAAACACGACAACTAACCATTAACATGTCAGCACCAACGACAACCTTAAAAAATGTTAACGAATGATTTCAACACAAATCAAACTGCATATGTAATAAAAACACTGTCATTAAACAATAAGGTAACTAACAATACAAACTGCAAACGATCATATCATGAAACTGCTTTTTAGAAAATTAAAGCATGCACAGGACATGCATGTTTCATACCTAGAATCGATTACGTATGTTAAACATCTTTATCATTTAACGGAAAATAGCCATGTCTTATTATTGATGCATCTTAAGCTTGCACTTAAGTATCCAAACCATGAATTAGCGTCCGGCTATCAAAATACTTAAACACTGTAATCATAGGTCCGGTATGACATTTATTTTACTAAGCACACATACGGAAACAAACTTTTAAAAATGACAACCACACAGATATTTAAATGTTAAACACTTACACGTACCATTCTTATTGCTGCTAGAGTGTACGATCCACAACTATAACAAACAAAACCTGGACTATTGTTCAGCCACATGATATAGCTAGTTTCGCACACAGCTGTTCATCTAAGGCCAAAAAAATAGGTCCGTTTCCGGTCTCCTTGGGAAAAAACAGGGTCGGTAGGTAGGGATTTTTTTTTTTTTTTTNTGATTTTTTTTTTGTCTTTCGGGTACTAGAATGGAGAAATGAACCGAAATAAACGAAAATGAACAATTAATTGGAAAACTCGAATCGATGTTAGCCATAAAAAAGTGTTTTGTCTCTCTGATAGTTGTAACACGTTTGAATGAACTTCTTGTTATATTCTCAGTAAAAGCAAATGTCAGTTAAACCGTTATAAAACTAATGTGTTTAACCAGAATAACAAGAACAACAACGAATTCTTTTCATACAGCACGGCGTACTATTTGTATTGTTCATTGTTTTTCTTTGGGCAAGTCATGCGTTTGTCATAATAAATCATACGACAATTGTCAAACTGTATTCATATGGAATGATACAATTAGATGTCTCCCGGTTCGGTTATTTGGTAAAAAACTCATAATTAACAGATATACAGATTATGCAGTAGTTTCAATCAGGTGTTGCCATGTTAACCGTCTTTACTTGTTACTACTACTACTACTACTACTACTACTACTACTATTACTGCTACTACTACTACTACTACTACTACTACTACTACTACTAACCAACAACACGACCATCGCGACAATGACAAACCACCACTATGCCCTCCACCACCACGTTAAAGTAACATCATAACCACTAAGAACCACCACCAACATTACCAGCATCAACGCCATGTCCAACACGACATACAATCACAATCAAGACAAACCAATATCACAACCCCCACCCCACCATCACCATCAAGAAAAACCAGCACCTTTTTCCAACCACTACATGAATAACCATCACATTGGCTTCTAATACATCCTCATTTCTTTTAGATTGTATTTCAGATTAAGAAGCAATGGCCAAGTTGAGCCCGAATGAGAAAAAAACGCTTGTACACGTTTTTGCACAAGACCGAAAATTCGAATTGGAGACAGGACAGCGTTGTTTTACAGAAACATACAAGGGCAACCCAAGAGATGTGGATTTCATCGCCATTTCAAAATGCTTTCACGACTCAGATTTATACGATGTGCGCCACTACGAAATGGGCAATAAAACAAAAAATAATGTCATTGAATGGTTTTCGACATTTCCAAAGGATGCTAACAATGATAATATAAAAGTTCGGGCTACGATAAATATGTATTCGTGTTTCTTTGCACGATGACATCAGAAGATTGCATTCGTGTCGGATCGCGAGATAGCCTTCCCATGACGAAAATATATGATGCAGTCAAAACGAGCCCCTTAATGGCGGGAAAACAAAAGGTGTTCGTCGTACAGGCGGACGACGAAAGGATAGTAAAGGCCCTTCAAGAGCCGCAGGCTAAAGGCGATAAGATACTGCCACAAGATGCAGACAGGTTAATTATAATATCGACGCTTCCACAGATTCTCGCCAATCTAGAGCCGATGTTGCCAGAACCTAATATAGTCGGTAACATAGACCATTACAAAATAAGATGTTACAGGTAAAGATAAATGTTTACCACTGACCAAGGAACCTTGAGTATCGTTCATGATTCAAGCTTTTGTCGATATGGTCGATAAGTGTAGAGATGGGAACCAAGAGTTCTTCAAAAATACGCCCGGCATTGTGAAGAGGGTGAATGAGCTGCTGATTCCATTTAGAGAGCAATTCAAATCAATAGATTTCCCACTGCCGCTGGTGACCTCGACCTTGACACAGCCTTTGATGTTTAAATGAATATATATATCAGACGCGATCTGAGAAAAGGGGTTTAATGCATGTGCGTACAGTGTCGTCCCAGATTAGCCTGTGCAGTCCACACAGGCTAAGGAGGGACGAAACTTTCCGCTTTTATTGTGTTTTTCGTTTAAAGGAACTTTAGGCGCCAAGTGTCGTCCCTGATTAGCATGTTCGGACTGCACAGGCTAATCTGGGACGACACTTTACGCACATGCAGTAAACCCCCTTATCACAGATCGAGACTCATATCTAAATGTGATTCCACCCGTTTGTTTTTTTAAGTAAGTCTGAGGGTGAAAATGCAATTACCCAGTGACAGTGTTGCTTATGAAAACGGTAACTTACCCGAAACTGTAATGCAATTATTTGGATATATGCTTGACATTGTGTAGTTGGATATACATGTATTAACCTCAATGCTATTAAAGCGACATTCAAATTATGAGATTCTCACAAAATCCTTTGTATTGCCTTTCTATGTATATTGATTGTTGTTCAAAATGATGTATGTTTTGTATATAGTTCAAACGCATGTTGTTATTGTATACGTATGTTCATGACGATGCGCTTTATATGCTAAAGTCAAAATAAGCATGTATTCTGTTTTGTTCTATTCCGTTAATGGAGTTGAAGAAAGTTTGGTTTATGTTGAAGTTAGCCGCCTGGTTCAGAACAGTGTGTAAGCTCAACTCATCATATTTACTTTTTACGATGAACTAGACTCGAATGTATTGATTGGAAGTCGGTATTTTGATTGAACAAATGTACCAAGAACATTGTTTTGTAAAAGACTTAACCCTTTAAGCGCTGGAACCGAATTCTAAAGGCCTTTGCAAACAGTTTGGATCCANCAAAATGAAATTGTAATTTAGCAGCATGCATGGACTGGCGGATAAACCCTTCCATAAAATATATGTGTTGTTTATTTCCATCCTAAATAGTTGTAAACTAGCTTTTCTTTTATTCCGAAACATGTTCAATTTCTAAGTCTTTTTCTTGTTAAAAAAAAAGGTTTCAAAGATGTGTCAGTTATATACTACTTTGTGTTAACTGACCGAATGTCGAGCAAATGTGGCGTGTTCTGACAAAACTAAGCAAAATGCTTGTGCTTAAAGTGTCATCCCAGATTAGCCTGTGCAGTCCGCACAGGCTAATCCGGGACGACACTTTCCGCCTAAATTGGATTTTCGCTAAGAAGAGACAACATTTAAACGAAAAATTCCATAAAAGTGGAAATTTTCGTCCCTGATTAGCCTGTGCGGACTGCTGTGGCTAATCTGGGATGACAATTTACACACAAGCGTTTTGCCCAGTTTTCTCAGAACACGTTACAAATGGTGTTAACTACTTAGTCTACTATCAGTAAACACAATAAACGGTATTTTCCATAGCACTTTTTTCACACAGGATATGTTTACATCATTTTTAAACAATGAAGCAGATGAAGGGTAACACAGAGAATGACTCAGATATAGCTTACTTGGAAAGAATCCAAGTTTGTTTACGATGTTTAGAACATGGGCGTGCGGACGGCGTAAAACGTTTTTTTTTCCGGCCAATAACTTTAGTTCTCAATGATATAGATACAAATCAAGCTTGGTTTGTTTTAGACCTTTTGTGAGTGCAGATATCTTATACGCATACCAAGCTGGCATTTAAGGCCAGTAAGGTCAAAAACACGGTTGCTGTGTGTGTGTGTGTGTTGTTTTTTTTTAAGAAAAAAAGGTTTATGGTGAATAACATGAGTTTGGATTGAGGTATTGCGATTTAATTTTGTGTGTAGGTTGGTTATTTTCATGTGAGTTCAATTTGGGCAAGTCGGGTTAAGATTAATGCAACTTTTACCAAAAATAAAAAAAGATTTCTGCTTAAAACTTTGAGTTTGGATGGGGGGTTTGTGTGCTGAAATTCTGTTTTTTTTGGTAGCTTACCTGTATACCTAGCAGATTCCATCTTGGACCAGTTCAGTCCAGATTAAGTTCAAAGATAAAATCATGCACTTAAGATATTAAACGCATACATTATAAAATCAAATTACAGTTATTTCACAGGACTATCCTCTGAGGTGGCTTGACTGTTCTGTCCAATCTAGTGACATAGTGATTCCCTGTCTCTATGCGGTTGCTACTGTCTTTTGATACCGGTGCATGTTGTTAGTGTTACTGCTGGTGTTGCTGTTTGTCACTATTTGTGATATTGTTGGGATTGTCACTGATAGGTGGTGATTGTGGATCGAACATATGCAACGGTTTTTCATATGTTTTTAACTTCTACAAAACCCCACCATCTTCAGTTTCAACAATATACGACCAGTCACCTGTCATGTATTTGTTTTCTTACAATAGCGGGTTTCCAACGTTTAGCTTGCTGGATACTGACAGTTGTTGACATGTTTAAGTGGTTTTGCGTGTTTGCCGTATTTTGCCTTTGAAACATTTTGTGATTTTGACATATTGTCTTTGATCTGTTTGTGAGTTTTTACTTTGGCCTCCATATGTTTGCTTTGTGTTACTGGCAATATGGATCTTGTTTCCCTACTCATGAGTAATTGAACACGTGACTGCCGACAAGCAAGTTGAGAATTTCTGTACTCTAGAATAGCAAGATAATGATCTCGATTGGCTTGTAAAGATTTTGTGAATATCTTCTTGATTGTCTGAATACATCTCTCAGCAACAGCGTTACCCTGGGAGTGTAATGGAGAGGATGTGTCGATTTCAAAATCCCAATCTTTAACGAAAATGTCAAATTCCTGGCTAGTATGTGGACCTGCATTTCACTTATAACTTTTAAAGGAACGCCATGTGTGGCAAAATGACCCTTTAGTTTGGGTATCACTGTCTCACTTCTCATATTGTTCAGCAAACTACATTCAAAATATCTGCTGTAAAGATCTATTAGTACAACATAGTTCAAGTGAAATATGTCATTGGCTACATGGCCATGGTCCTTCAGGAATTTGGTTCTACCTAAGGTTCCTTTTTGTTACTGTTTCGGTGCTCTAAACAAATAGGACAATTGAAAACTTTTGTCTTTAACGATTTTTGTCATATTTGGCAAAACATAAAACTTCGTGCCCGTTTTGTACATTTCTCAACTCATAGGTGTGAGTCATGTAATTTGTCCAACATCAGCTGTCTGAATTCCATTTGAATGATAACATTTCTTCCATTGAGCAATAAAATATCAATGACTGACAATTCATCTCTAAAATTCCAATATTGTAGCAAACATTTTGGGCATTTCAGGCCAACCATTTAAAATGGTTTCTTTTAGTGACGCCATTTAAGAGTCAGATTCAATTTTGCATATAGTCAGTTGATTTTTCTGATCACTTTTAGCACTGTTTCTAATTATCCTATGTACATATGATTCCATGTCTTGACAAACGTCAGTCTGTTCGTCGGGCATAAAATTGCGACTTAGCGTATCTGCTACTGGAATCTGTTTTCCAGATATATGCACTATTTCATAGTCATATTTGGTCAATTGCAGTAGCATTTTCTGCAATCTTGGCGGAGCTGTTGAAAACTTTTCCGTGTTATGCTAACAAGTGGTTTGTGGTCACTTTTGAATACTATGCGTCGTCCGTATGTAGTTTGATCAAATTTTCAACATTGATCAACTTGCAACACAACATCAACTTTTGAGTGATAACCCTTTTTATTTTGTTTAAGGCAGTTTTATGCTCCGGATCCCACCGGAAAATACTGTCCTTTTTTTCAACAAATGTCTCAGTGGACCAGTCATTTCAGCAAGATTTGGTGCAAATCTTTGCAAATGGTTTACCATTCCAAGTATTGTCTCAAATTCAGACTATGACTTGTGAGATAGCATTTCCTGAAATGCCCTTTCTTTTTTGAAGGGTCAATTTTCAGTCCATTTTCTGTCAGTACATGACCAAAGAATTAGAATCTCTCTCTGTCCGACTTCAGTTTTGTCGGCATTGAGCTTTATACCAATTTGTCGACACCAGTCCATCAATATTTCGAGATTCCCATCATGTTCTAGTCTGTTACTTCCAAAACAAACAATAACATCAACAATGACCTTGATGCCCTTTTGAAATTGAAGACAATCGTCCATTTTCCGAACAAAAATGTCCTGTGCGCAGTGTATCCCATATGGTAGTCTAAGATACCTATATCTAGCCGGTGTAATTAGTATAACGTAAGGCGTATTTGGCTACATGTTTATGTATTCATACGGTCATACCCAAGCCACAAGTGTACACCAACTATGAAGCATAATCATATAAATACATGATTAACAGTAGAGACAACTCTTACGGGATCTAGTATTCAGTATAACACAATAATGGACATTTAACTATGTTTTGACAATATGTACCACCTTTAACATGAATGCCACTTGCATTTATTCATCATATTATTTCTTTAACATTAGCTACTATTAATTTGCCGCGTAAGTGCATTGCGTTTTGATTCTGCCTATCATTCGCTTTATTTTAGACATTAACTTTAAAAATACAATAGAAATACATAAGAAAACAAAAATCGCCATAATATATTTTCGAAAATTGTTTCTTGTCATATAAGACACGGTTAGTATGAATGCATGCTATCAAATCATTTATGTTCACAATCGTGATTTAATTTCTACCAATCTATTTCCCTGACCGTGTGTTATTCGACAACAAACTATGATAGCAAAGCATAAGTCGTAAACAACTAAAAGGGCTCGGGTCCCCCTTTAAACAATAGGGGAAAGGTCCAGAATGATGGTATGTTATGTTTCAGTCTTATATGACATGCTAAGCATTCGAGTTCAAGTAACATTCCTAAATTTAGCTATTTTATATAACTACGGATGTCATGGGAACATACCACCTCGCGCAGGATAAAGACATACATGTACCTAACATTCCGTTTTGTCAAGTTTAATATTACTGTATAGACGAGTTCTGATGTTATCTTGCTTTCAACATATGTGCCTCACTGACTTCAATTAAGCTAAGTAGTTTCTTTGACGTAATATCGATCTAGGCATGATAAATTAGATTTATCGTCCCCCAAATTACGACGTTATATAGTTAAAGGGACTGTAAACCACGAATGACGAAAAAAGAAAAGTTCTAAAATACCGTATTTTTTGACAATTATTAGTTTATATTGATTAAAATATCACGACTGGAATATAACATAACTTGAAAAAAGTTTATTTTTTATTTTTACTTTATTTTTTTATTTCTTTATTTTTTACTGGGTATTTATACCAGGTAACTTCCAGTTAACTATAAATAACGCAAGTAGATTGATCATCATTGTCACATGGTAAACCCAGGAATGGAAATTGTGCATGCGTAGTGAATTGTATATATGTTATATATAAAATGATCAATCTACTTTCGTCATTAATAGTGTGAATATCGTTATGTCACCTATTTCGCGATGTACTTTTGATTTCACATCGCGAAATATTATTACCGAATATACTGAAAATATGAACATTTTTCCAGTAATGTAATATACCAGCCGCGATATTTTAATCAATATAAACAAATAATTGTAAAAAAATACGGTATTTTATAACTTTTCTTTTTTGTTCATTAGTGGTTTACAGTCCCTTTAAGACTGTTTTTAATATTGAAGTTGAACCCAATGGTGAGAAAAACTCAGCATTTGCAAAATGTTCTGTTAAATGTACTCTTCGGGTTCGTAATTGCATACGATACAGAAAGCCAAATGAACAAAACGATAAATGGACTCATCCGCTATGCAAAAGGTAACTTCAGCTTTAACAAAACATAATTTTAATGATGTTATGTATATTAATTCGGGCTTCTCAATCCGATTGATTTCGTTTCAAATAATCATTTTTGGAGTATTTTACGTATTTCATATATAAAATATAAAAAAAATAGCTCGCTTAAAGACGGACACACTGGCGACATACGGATACTAAAAATTGATCGTATGTTTTGCGGAACCGAAAATCGTTTCGAAATTTTCGTATGAACATTATTATCTGAACATAATATTTGGAAATATCCTTACGTAGTGCATGTCAATTTTACATGAATGACCATTTGACTGTATAAACAGTATATGCAATTGTATAAACGATGATATCGTTTTTTTTTAACCATTCGCTTTTTAAAAGGTATTTAAAAAAACGGTTAATTGGTAATACAAAGTACATAAAACACATTGAAAGCACANTTAATTTACACAAAAAATCACCACTATGCAAGATATTCTGACAACAAAAATATATACATTGATCCGTAAAATAACTTCTCCTCCCATAAGCGAAAAAAAAACGTATTACATACTAGTCGCCGCACTTCAGTGCGACGCCAATTATTAAGTTTAGAATTCTTATGTTCAAAAATTATACCATGACCGATCCTTTTTAAATGATATCGCGTACGAATGTAAATACGTTTTTGGATACAACGAACATGGTACCTATTACGTATGCTAACCCATTTATGCCTAGCGTCTAGAAAAAAAAGGTCTTGGCAAACAGCGTAGACCCAGATGAGACGCCGCATAATGCGGCGTCTCATCAGGGTCTGCGCTGTTTGAGCAAAGGAATTTCTGTAAGAAATATTCTAAATATAGAAATAAATATACTAGACATCCCTAATTTTGGAAATAAATTGATCCAATTAAGAAGGATGGGAGAGTCCACTAGGCATAAATGGGTAAACGAGTAACCTCTAGAATCAAAATACACCGTTGGCTTTCTTACCCCACAAAACGCAAACAATTTTTCGGCGTAGCTGATTAACACAGCTTTTCACCTAAAATGACCTGCGTCGTGCGAAATTGGGTCTTATGCAATATGCTTCCAGCACAGCTCAAGCCCAGCCTGCGTATCCGCGCAATCTTGTCAGGATATTCATACTGAATAGGCTACTCTTGAGATACCACGCAACCTTGTGTGCGTTTTATAGCGGAAAGCGTAGTCCCTGACCAGACTGTGCGCAGGCTGGGCTTGAGCTACGCTCGCCGCATATGCCGTTAGACCAATTTTCGCATGACTCTGGTGTAACAGTGTTATTTGAGTTAATCATACCATATGTTTCGATGACGAAGAAATACATTCATAGTCAACACAGTGAGGGCACTTATGATGTGATCTCAGGTAGTAAAATGTGTATCTACGAACACTGTTATGTGGTTTAATATACGTGCACTTCATAACAAATATTTCATGTGTTGGATATGCGACTTATAAGGGAAAAAAGAGCACAACAATACCTATACCTTTGTTTTTAGTTTAATAACTTAGAAAGGTTTATTTTCTACCTGTATTTCAAAGTCAGGATATACGCCGAATACCTGTTTTAAAGCTATTTCTTGTTGTTATTGTCGCCATTGAAATTGCTATGGAAAAAACTATATCGTACGAACGTACAACTCTACCCTTGTCATTCATTCCCATAGTATGTTTGATGTGTGCATATATATGGAAGTAGCATTTCCGTTACTACATGATGTCGTAAATCATATTGTCTACGTTATCATTCTTTTTGTCATACTTGAAAGAATATGTTACGGTATTTCAATAGTTGAGCCTCGCTCTGTAAAAAGGGGGTTTAATGCATGCGCTTAAAGTGTTGTCTCAGATTAGCCTGTGCAGTCCGCAATCAGGCAAATGAGGATACGCCAAATAAGTGTGTGGTATGTTTTGAGAAAAAGCCTTTCGTTTGCTATAAGTCCATGCATGCACAAAACATGTGCCAAAACTGCATTCTGCATTAGGGACTAAGTGACAATATGTGCCCTTTGTGTAGGAGAGCAATATTAGAAGTAATACGGGCGCAGAACTACGCGCCTTTGAAACAACTAAGAACTATAACAAACAGACAGGATACCTGTCAAAATTAATCGGATCTCCCGGTATCGTTACTGTAACGCGTAGAAATTATAGAACGAAGATAATGAAAAGTTAGTTACACGTGAAATGAAACGAAAATACGAGCTGTAACTCCAGAAGCTGCAAAAATGTGTGGGTCGGCTTAACGGTGTGGACATGATTAAACAAATGAAACTAATTATTTATATCTCAGTATGTACTTTTCACAAATGATGTGTGTATGTTATGTGTATTGTGTTTTTAATGCACTTGCAGTTTGTTCATAAAAATATTTGTTCCTACACTTTTTATTATGTACTCAATGTTTATAGTTAATTTATAAGGCAAACAAAACATGTTCAATCAAGGCCAAGCACGTCCGTACTAGGTTCACCAATTCATCGCCACGACCTGACGTCTCGTTAGGACGTGCTAAGAAAATGTCGATATTGCAAAATGTCTCTACTTAAAACCCATTTGAACAAGGTCCCTTTTACACCGCACTTTGTCAAAGTATGTCGTACTCTGCTTACTATGCCTTGATAACAACGCTTCCGCTAATACGCTAATACTACGTATATATCGCGTTTTCTAAGCATATACTTAATATCCGTGTCCACCGAAAATAACTCAATTTATGCTGATATGGTATCAGTTCTTATTAAGAAAAATTAGGTTATTTGACTTAACACTGTCCCTTTTGTAAAAAAAAAAAATAGAAAAAAAAAGAATATTGATAATGTTTCACAGCTCTTGTCTTGAATGGAATTTATAATGAATGGTACGCAAGCTTCGAAATGTGTATTATAAGTCCGATTGTTATGAATGCGGACCTTTAAACCAGCTTACAAAGAATATAATGCGTTTGTGTTCAGATTTGACGGACAATATTAAAGCGAATATGAACGAATGGTGCCGATCTGATCACATGGGGAGCGCACGCGTAGGTCTCATATTCTACGATAAAACTAGTAAGATTTAACTTGTGCAACAAGCCCTCATAATTGTATGTTTGAAAGGAAGTTCTGTACAATAAAATCCCTAAGAAACGGTCTACTATGTTGAACCATAGATATTGTATTGTCGGCGTACATATGTAAGCACACTTTAGACCTCCTTTTCTTCCGATAACTTACGCAGGGGCAACATTAAATGCTAATCGAACTGGGCACATTTTCTTTATTCATTGAATGCAAATACAATAGCTGTAAAAAGACTCGTGAAACGTCGAAATTTAAGTCGTGTTACATTCCGTCATTTGAACAAATTATCATGAATAAACTATTGCAATGCTAAAGAAATGTATTTGTAAGTATACCCCCACAATGAAATAAACGGGATATATTAAAATCACCATAGACGTCTGCAACATGTGAGCCACTTTGTGGTGGTTCAGACTGGTTTAACAAAATTACAAACATGTACGTTAAATATTTACATAACGCAGTACGTGTCAACCTCTTCCTGTCAATATTTTCCAGCACAATGTCACAGATTTACACAACATGAAAACTAAATACGTTACAACTGCATGACAAAACTGAATTGGTAAATAATGCAAGTAGTGAATACTATTGCAGTGTGTAGTGAACTATCAGCTTTTACGTGGTTAAATTTCAATAAACATGTTTGCAATCATACAAGGCGATAAGAAAAGATTACATGTGGTGCTAAAGCCTCAGTCCAATACAGATGCCGGAACAACACGGTTCATATCCGGGATGATCCGGTATGTGAATCGTGTAGACGCCGTGTAGCTCCGTGTCGATCCGTTTAAGTCATGGGACGTCCGGGAATGTACTTGGCGCTCCGGGAGTCCAACACGGCAGTTTTGAGAAGTTAAAAACTGCCGAGTTGATCCGTGACGATCCGGGATGATAGCAACATCAGGGATGGTCCGTGTAGCGGCCGTGTGGGGTCCGGGGACAGCCGTATTGGGTCCGGGGACAACCGTTTTTATGCCTTGGTTGTCCGTGTGCGTCCTTGACTGTCCGGGAACACATTTCAGACCCCTGTCCTTCAAGGACCGTGACGGCAGTTGTACGGTTGTCTCTTGTGCTTCCGACGATGCAACATGGGCGTTGAGATCACGGCTGAGGACAAGCTGATGTTGATGAGATGCGTCTACTGCAAAAAGGTCATGTTGAAAACAGTATCCTGATTGCTTAAGCGAAGCTACGACAGAGAAATAGAAAATTCGCGAACAATATTTATCTAAACCAGTGAATAGAATGAAAAGGAGAACCATCTTGGTAAGACAATGGCTCGCCAGACGACCAGGCCTGGTTGATTACGTACGGCTGATTGACGAACTCAAGAAAAAAGACACAAAAGGCTTCTTTTATATCTTGCACATGGGCTATCAGATATACGAAGAGATCCTGACACGTATTGACTAAAGAATCAAGCCCAAGAAGTAAAACTTCACGAAACATCTGACAGCTGGCATTAAGTGTGCAAAAACATTGCTGTACGTCACATCGGGGACAGTTACCAGTGTCTGATGTATTGCTTCGGATCGCACAAAGCACCATCTCCATAATCATCCTTCAGGTCTGCGATGCGTACTTGCGTAGAATTTGCTGATGAACCAATGCCCTGTCCTGAAACGCTAGATGAGTAGAAGAGCAACGTCATGAAGTTCAGCGACCTATAGCAGTTGCATTACTGTGTGGTTGTATTGGACGGAAAGCACATCGCCTTTCTTTGTCCTCGGTGTGGTAGCTCCTTGTACTACAACTATTACCATTCCATAATCCTCATTGCTTTCGTCGACGCCGACTACAAATGCATTTGGGTAGAAATGGGCAGCAATGCTTTTCGCGTTAAACATATGGTTCCCATTGAGCCAATCGCTCATGATGACCTCTTTTTTCTCCGAAAGGACGAAGGACGTCTTCTTTCTTCATAACGCGTCAGTTTCTGTTGGTGGTGCTGAACGTTGTTGATTTACTTTAAATGTAATGGAAATCTTGATCTGGGCCTCGAGCTTGTTTCTGTATATTGCTGCTGTTCTTAATCGAAAGCGGATGCTGCTCGTGACGATCTTTTGGGAACTCAAAGGCCCACGTTGACAATACGCTTCATATTAGGTGGCATTTTTGACGTTTTAGATATGTATACGACGTTACCCCTTCGAGATTTGAGTGCAGAATGATGGAATCACCNCAAACAAACCAACAAACAGACAGGGCAAAAACAATATGTCCCCCAGTCAATGAATTTTTTTCTTTTGGAGATCAGCTTATGATGACGTGACCAAAAACAGGATTCGGTATCGAACGAAAGCGATTTTCAAGGAAGGTTTTAACCTAAGTTGTTCACAAGCGAACAACTAAAACAAAAACTGTGTGCTTTTCGCCATTACTTGTTTGTCGAAACCATGTTTAGTCTTTCTAAACACACAAACAACAACAAAAACCCACCCGCACCACGGACCTTAGTAACTTAGAGGAAAGAAATGAAGTACATGTGTAGATGTATTTCTCATACGATATTTAAAACTGGTTTTTAATTTGTCGGTCAAGGTCTGGGCCTAACTCGATTCGATCACAAGTCAGCTTGTCCCAATTCTAGTTCTTACCCGCTTGCCGAAACCGAAAATATTTTGAAAATATAAACTTAACAAACTGTGCACCTTTTTTTAAACTAGCATGTTTACATCGAAAGCAAACAAATAACACAACTTCCCTTTACAACTACGCTCCCGATAGAGAAAAATATTGCCAACACTTGTGATGTGTCTACATTTTCTTGTGAAAGCTTCAGTTACATTCAGGTTTCTAACGACGCTTGTTGTGGTGTTTCATAATATCTGAATAAGTGCATCATGATGAAAATGAATCCTGAAAATGCTTACGCAGAAAATCTGCCGGGTTATAGAGAGGATCACATTTGAAGCCGAACTTGCCGAGGATATCTAATGGTACTCCGTGCGCTTTTCCGAAATAGGCAACCTGTAAAGAATATGATTTGTGCATCGCATTAATGTATACACATATTGCAAACAAATCGATTATCTGTAATAACGTGTCTTAAATGGTGTGTAACTCCGCTTTGTTGTGTTGATTTTTTCTAAATAGGTAATGATTTGAGTCTAAGAAATATTTTGTATGTGAGTACAAGTAAATAAATGTAAGATGTCATGCATTGACTCAACTTCTATTACAGTGGTTTAAATGACGATACTTGATTCCACATTCCACATTTCGCGTTCTTTAGATGGACTTTAAGAACATATCCCATACGAAATATACAAATACTGACCTGTCCGCGTGTGAGTATTAGCAATGTGTCCAACAGGTGATAGATCTGACTGGATGGCGGGTGAATGGTCACCAGGATGGTCTTGTTGAACGTCACGGCAAAGTCTTTCAGTTGCTTCACCAGCTAAAGGGATGAGTCGAGACCGGATGTGGGCCCCTGTGTCACACAGAGAAAAAGGAGAATGCGTTGTCTTATAATTGAACTATGATTACACAGTGTGAATAAAAAAAGCATGGTCAACAATAATAAGATGTTTTATTTGTTAAGAAATATTTGTTGTGATATTCAGCTGTTGCCAACAAATGTAATGGAAGTAGTCCGAGTATCGAGGGATATCCTGCATTAAGGTAATTTGTGGGAAGTAGCATGTTGCGACTTCAGTTAAGTGGTTCAGTTACGGGGGAGGGGGTCATGTTCGTGGTTGGAATATATAGGTTATCATTATTTACAAATTAAATTCAGGAGGTTGTGATCTGAGAAACATTAACGGAGTGAAATATACCATTACATTCAAGACAGCAAATTTATGAACTTTTGTAATAAAATCTTGTCATTTCAAAAGGAGGAAATCGGCAGACATGAGGAGAGATAGCACTGACTGAAAATTCACTTTACAAGCGCTTACATCAAGAATGATGTCGGGGTCGGTGAGAAGCTCGCAGGCGACACTGGCACGCTTTTTCTCTCCCCCTGATAGACCCCTTATGAACATGTCACCCATCACTGGAAACGGACAGAAAAGCGTAGACATTACATATGAAGCAAATCGTACGTATACATGGCGTCATGAATGAATGTCGTACCATATCAGCACATGTTGATCGAGGACGGCATTATCCGCTATTATAGCATCTCCCGTTTCAAAGGACCCTCATCGTTAATCAACTGTATGCAGAAAATGCCGTACTGGTTATGCAGCTTTCAATGTATTGAACTTGTATTTGTAACGTGACATTCTTACTTATATATTGTATGTATTAAGACGATGTACTTATGTATTATATAAAGAAGTGAAACTCCAGTTTATCCAGCAGTATTGCTTTCCTATTATACACACGTTCGTGGTCCTTTATAAGTCTTAATAAAATGTCTGTTCAGTTCATGTATTTGTGCGGACAGAAAAGTCTGATCCGAGACGACACTTTAAGCATGTCTACAGTCAAGATTTTATGACACGCTTCATTTAATTTAATACTGCATCCAGAATAAGTTGTGTCATATATTGTTAGTTCATAATACCATAACTCGGTACGCATTGCATGTATGGTGTCTTGTGTGAAAACGGGTGAAGTATAAAAAAACGTTTATCTTATTTATTGTAAATACTAGCAATATTATTTACAGCATAATACATGGAGTATGTTTCCATTTAGGCTAGAACAATATTATATTAACAATAAGTAAAATTAAAAGTCCTTATTGTATGAATACCTGTAACATTATCGAGTTATTAACGTCAGCGGAGATGACATGACATTCTAGCAATAACTGAATAACGATAGAGAATTGGAAACCTGTATGTAGGCACTTCCGGATGTCCAGAATGTCGACGATTTCGTTTAGGCGCTTCAGTTTCTCCTCTTGACTGAGTCGCTCCGGGAGGCGAATCATGGCGGTGAACAGCAACAGGTGTGCGTGTATGTCTATATGTTTGTTGTATTTTGGACGTTTCGACAGTATTTAAGTCATATCACAGCAGCCGATTGACCTATTCACAACGTTCCCGGGCATATTAAGCCGATCTTAGCGGTTTACCGGTACTTTATTCACATATGTGTGCCAGTTTAAACTTGCAACTGTCCTACTCGAATCAGAGGTGTGTGTGTGTGGGGGGGGGAATAATTTCAAGACTTAACATGGTTGTGTCGGTGCCGCGTGAGGTCAAAACGTACCAGCTGCTTTATGATACTGTTTAAAATGACCAATTCACTGATTTTTATATCAAATCTATATACATGCAAAACTGTTCTTAATCAAATTTAATGAACCTCAAAAACTTGGACAAATTACAAACGATAAAAAGGGACCCTACGTTTTAGCAGATATTCAATTATTCAAAGCCTTTAAGACGTTTCGGCGTCATTCTAGCATGCACTAGTTGTCGGATTGAGTATGATACTATGTTGTATCTGTTATAGAATATTAATTATATATTAATCAACAATACACGTGTCATAACCGCGAAAGCGTGATTATCTTGCTTCGTGGCCTGCCGCCCCAGCTCCGTCGTCACTGTTATTTCAGAATTGCGTGCTCGTCAACTGCTAGCTCGTTTAATAGCTAACATATTTCGGTAGGTGACCTTAGTGGATTCAATAGGTTGACGTTTCAACTCTCTATCCAAGTAAAATAAAAAAAATGTATAGAAAGTATAACGAAATAATTACCTTAACGGAAATTTTATATACGCAATTTGATGCATAAGCTTTTCGTCGAACATAACTTTTGATAAAGATTGAGGAAGCGTTCAAGTCTATTTTCGAGACATAACACTGTTCAACTGGACAGTTTGCAGTATGAAATCAACAATGATGTGCAGTAATATAAAACGTACGTAAAGCGTTTCCCAACGTTTTAGATTGGAGAAGAAGACGTCATTTTGCAGAACGTAACCAAGCCGACGTCTCAGCTGCTTTCCAAACGGCGCTCCATTCAACGTTATCTTTCCTGACGTAAGCGCCTGAAGTCCGGCGATTACGTTCATCAGCGTCGTCTTTCCGTAACCTACGTTCGTTAGTAATAAAAAAGTTATGGTGTATGCAACAAGAAGCTTGAGCCCAAAAATGAAGAGCCGTTTGCTTCTACTAGTATCATCTTAAGTAATATGGTAGGCAGGTCAGCCTAAGATTTTTCGTGAACGTTGTACGATTACGATTTACATTTAAATAAGAATAAGCAATCATATGCAGAATGTGTTCAAATCTCGATTTTACATTCTTAAGTTTTAGTAATTTTAGTAAATTGCTAGTTACTTTAGCGAATGCGATTGAATGAAGGAAAATTGATTGCAAACTTTATTGTTACCTTAGCGAACATGATCGAATGATCAAAAAATGATCGATGACTCAGCATGAAATACCAAAAAAATAAATTAATGTATGGTCGGCACAAAAAAAAAAGAAATTAGGGTTGGTCGGGTTTATAGAAACAAATAACGTGTACGCCTTATTTATGTGACAAATACTATACACGATATAAATGTTTCGTCCCTGGACATTCAAGAAAGTTTTTGTTTCCACTAGCCCTACCGACCCTAATTTTTGTGCCAACCCTAAACTTCTTTTGGTATTCCAGATCAAGGTGTCGATCATCTATGCTAAATTCACCGAAATAACTATATATACTTTCGATCATAATCTATAAATTAACTAAAAATTAACGCAAATTAAAGAAATAATTGTAGATTGAGATTTGAAAGATTTCTGCATATCATTGCATATTCTTATTCAATTTGGAAAAGTAAAAAACAGTTAAGTGTGGAAAATGTTTGGACCAACCACCTACCGTTATTTTTCTGACATGTTTGTGAAAACAAATAACTTATTTTGTCCTAATCAACACTAGAAAACCATAGGTTATACAATGCGCGCCTTTATGTATGCACCTGCGTGTACATGCATAATGACACTTGTAACGCCAACTGAATTCATTAACACGTTTAATAGTTTATCTAAATAAGTAACAAACGAATACTGATTCTCAAAATTCTTTAGCAAAAAGGCAAATAAAGCTTATAATATAGTATATGGACAGCCCAATATTTTTTTTACAAATGTAATGTGCCTTGTCGTCCTTTTATTCGCAGTGCCGTGGAGGTCGCCGAATCTTTCAATGAAAAGTGATGACATTTAATTGGAATATAATATGTTCGCTAACGAATCTTTTTATTACTTTTCCTATCACACCACATCATTTTTAAATACACGTGTAAAAGCCTTAAACACAGTCTCCATATGACACGCATATATTTAAGTAACGCTCTGAGAAAACGGGGTTTAATGTATGTGCGTCAAGTGTAGGCCCAAATTAGCCTGTGCAATCCGCACAGGCTAATTATGGACGACACTTTTCATCTAAGCTGTGTTTCGTTAACAAGAAACTTCATTTAAACGAAAAATACAATAAAAGCGTAAAGTGTCGTTCCTGATAAGCCTCGGCGGACTGCATAGGCTAACCTGGTACGACACTTAACATTCACATGCATTAAGCCCCGTTTTGCCAGAGCGCGGCTCATTTTTAGAAGCTTGTAAACTGAGTCAAATGTATAATTTATTATAAAAGTGCTGGTAACAAACACTTCGTTTCAAAGTTATGTTGGTTTTTTTTGTATGCTACTCAAAGAAGTGTACCACTTCACAATTATAAATTGAAATTGATTTGACATACAGAAATCAGTGAACCACAAACAGCTCAGTAACAAATAAAATGCTAATAAAGCACCACAGTTTCCTACCAACTAGAGATTAACGAAACGCTTTATACTTCCAGATAAACTCTTAATAAAATAAACACCTTGGCCCAGACCTAATATGAAACACATTGACAGGGGTGCCCAGACCAAATATGAACCACATTGACAGGGGTGCCCAGACCTAATATGAACCACATTGACAGGGGTGTTTGACGGTAGAAAGATAGGTGTATTTATGGCCACTATTCAAATAAAAGGTTTTAATTGTAGTGTTCTGTAAAATGCTTTGATTTATCTGAAAAAAAGCCTATCAATTGTATACTTGTGTTTGCGAAGTAAAGGTAGTTTAAGCATTTTTTTGAATTGATATTTTCTATAATAAATACAGTTATTATAATGGTCTATTGGACTTGTGAAATGCGGAAACGAACGTCCTTCAGAATATCACATCCTTTTAAGTTCAAACTCAAACCGCTCACAGAGAGCACCTTGTCCTCTGACACCGTCTTCATAGTTGCAGACTACGAAATAAAATGTTTAAACAACGTATAACTTGGGTCAATAGCGTTCAAATCTGTATGGTTTCATAACAGCCACTTATGAATGCGTAAATCTTTAAACAGCCGGGATTCGATAATAAATTTCGTGAAATTATGTAAAAAAAGCATGTTTAAGTTTCGTTTAATTGCTGCAAAACGAGCGCTTCAATCGCATGATACATTATTTTCCCGGGATTCGATAATAAATCTTGTGACAACATATATTAAACATTATGTATTCGTTTCGTTTTATTGCTACGTTGCACCATACTTCGGTCCATGTGTATTACTGTGTCGCTAATGTAAATTTACCAAAATAGTTATATCATCACGATAAATTAATGAGTTTAACGTTTTAATGCGTAAACATCATAACCAGACAGATCCTTGTAAAAACCCATTAACACTCAAAATCAACGAATATTTCGTAAATTGTTTCGTAAAATAAAGTTGACCTATAAAAAATCAGTGTTCCTTATATAATAGCAAACATTTCAACGCTAGATGTGGTCTGGTAACATTGTGTTTTGTTAAATCTATGTTACCAGACCACATCTAGCGTTCAAATATTGGCTTATGCTTTAAGGAACACTGATTTTTTATGAGTTAACTTTATGATACGAAATATTTTACGAAATATTCGTTGATTTTGAGTGTTCATGTGGCTTTAAATAATGTCTTTTGTGACAGAGTCAGAGGCTATATTGGACAATGTTCGTCTGACAAATTGCGCAAAAACGACGTCATTTTCAGGGTTGCATTGTTGGTAATGTTACGGTGGTAATTTAACAAATTTCAATGGTTAGGTTACAACGAAGTAACCGTCGTTTATACAAATACAAATACATGGCGGTAACATAACCATGTAAATAACTGCGGTAATCAAGTTGTTACAGTTAATATTAACCACTGTTTATAAAATTGACGGCTGAGGTTTAAAAGCCTATCAATACACAGATTTTAAAATGTTTATCAATAAACGTTAATGTTTCACATAAATTTACTTTCATTTTTGACTGATTTTCTGAAAAATGGTTGTACATATTGCATAACTCTGAATTGAGAGTGAATTGACGAACTGTCCCTCTCCTCATACCCTCCCGTTTGCCAATTATCATCTCGTTCATTGATGACAGCTGTTATTAAAGCAATGACATATAATGGAAACCAAANCGTCATTTTCAGGGTTGCATTGTTGGTAATGTTACAGTGGTAAGTTAACAAATTTCAATGGTTAGGTTACAACGAAGTAACCGCCGTTTATACAAATACAAATACATGGCGGTCACATAACCATGTAAATAACTGCGGTAATCAAGTTGTTACAGTTAATATTAACCACTGTTTATAAAATTGACGGCTGAGGTTTAAAAGCCTATCAAAACACAGATTTTTAAATGTTTATCAATAAACGTTAATGTTTCACATACATTTACTTTCATTTTTGACTGATTTTCTGAAAAATGGTTGTACATATTGCATAACTCTGAAATGAGAGTGAATTGACGAACTGTCCCTCTCCTTATACCCTCCCGTTTGCCAATAATCATCTCGTTCATTGATGACAGCTGTTATCAAAACAATGACATATAATGGATACCAAAACTGCGATGTACTTATAACTTTTTTTGAAGTGTCTTTGCATTTAAATATTATGTTCGAATATGAATTTTGGATTCGAATATTCGGATATTCGGTCCCATCCCTAGTTGATAGTTATTAATTAATTTATTTGTTAACTTATTGCTCAACCACAAATTATGAGATTATTAAACTGATACCAAACTTAGAGTACGAAGTATAATAAAATACAGTTATTATTTAAATTCATTGATTTCGTCTGTTGTTTATACACCGAGGCAGTTTGTCCCTCTCCCAGAGTTTAATATTCCGAAGGTATATTAATTGCGGACCGCCTAGGTACGGATTCGCGTTACAATACTATGACAAGTTCACAGCATACTAGTATAAGCATATATAATATGACTTAAACCCACATCATTTCAATGAAACAGAATATGTATTAATAGTAAACAATAGACAGACGAGGCGTTCCATATGCAACCAGCTTATGTTTTAGAGTGCCATGTTTTAGAGTGCCATGTTCCTATGACCCGTTATGGCAAGCGGTTCGACGCATAATCCCAAGAAACTAGGTTTCTACTGAGAACCTAGGTTCTCAGAATGAGAACCTAGGTTTTCATTATGAGAACCTAGGTTCTAACCAGAACTTATGATCCCAAATGAAATCTTGTGTTCTCTTGAAAACTAAGGATATCCGAGAGAACGACGCGAAAAGCTGTCGAGNCGCCGTATATCTTTTTTAAAGATATTTCTTGTTAAATATGAAATATGATATGTTATATAAATAATATATATTATATATCTGTGTTATTTTATTGATTTTTTTCATTTAAGCGGGAAACCATGTTCTTTATGCCATAATTGAATGGCTTTGTACTATTTGTATTGCCAAACCTCGTTTTTCGAGTTAAAAAAAAGTTTTTGTTTTTTTACGTAAACCGGCTCTTACCTCTCACAGCACAATCGAACGTGTTCATGGCAAGCGGTTCGACGCATAATCCCAAGACACTAGGTTTTTACTGAGAACCTAGGTTCTTACCAGAACTTATGATCCCAAATGAAATCTTGTGTTCTCATGAAAACTAAGGATATCCGAGAGAACGACGCGAAAAACTGTCGAGAACCTAGGTTCTTGTGAAAACCTTGGATATCAAACGAGAACTTTGGTTCTCGCAAATTATTTTGGCTTTATTATCTGATAACTTTAGTTCTAGATTTGAAAACCTAGGTTTTCATGAAAATGTGTGTTCTTATAAATATTCGTTAAATGTCTGACTGAAAACCGGGGTTCTGAAATGATAACTTAGGTTCGCATGAGAACATAATTTCTATGTGTCTATGTATGTCGTCTCGCCGAGAACATGGGTTCTCGAGCGTAAACTTAGGTTTTCAATAAGATCACATGTTTCCGAATTTATGTTTAGCGTCTGCGAGCCAAACCAGCTATTAATCTCCAGTTGTCTCCCATTGCTTGTTACACGCTGACGGCATATGTGTGGAATATTGCGAAAAAACGATGACGAAAGTGCGACAATTCGATGGCGACAGTGCGATAGTACGATGGCGACAATGCGATAATACGATGACGACAGTACGACAACGCGATAGTACGATGGCGACAATGCGATAGTACGATGGCGACAATGCGATGATACGATGGCGACAGCACGATATTACTATCGCATTGTCGCCATCGTACTATCGCATTGTCGCCATCGTACTATCGCACTTTCGCATAGTCGCCCTCTGGATTTGAATGTGTTACCACGATTGCCCTAACGGTATTCCGTAGACAATGTATACAATGTGTATTATGTGTACCAAGTACTTATTGATACTTCTTTTTTCAGTTTGTTTGCACTAGTTTCGATGTGAATTTCGCAAACACAGACTGTGTAGGCATCAACTACATTATGCAATAAAAGAACAAGTGGATTTTAAGAAAACCTTGTTTTTATTAGGTGGGAGAATAATTGGCACAGTTCCAAGCATTTTCTAGGTAAATATAGGGGCTTTTTTACAGTGACAGTTCTCGGTTACATTTGTAAGATTTTTATAAAAAAAAGTAATACTAGAATTGATGACAGTTGTTAAACATTATTTCTGCAAAGTTTCAGTAAAATCGATCTCATAAAACACTTGATAGCAACCCTTCCAGATTGAGAATTCTGCTACACATTAATGAAACTGTAACGTGTGCCAAGAAATCAATTATACTGCGTGGACGGATGCCAAAGATTTCTCAGAGAAATTCTTCCACTTTGTTGGGTTCTGTAGAACTATGTTCAGGCAGAAATAATTCCGTGGTGCCAGACACGATGACGTGTGAATAATTACTTTATTTTGGTCTTGCAATTTAAATGTTAACCGAATAATAACACTTCAGGCACCGTTTTATTGTATCTTCTTACTTAAATTTGCTGTGCCAACACTTTTTTTGTTAGAATAATATACGTTAATGTCATTCTGTTGACGGATTTAGTCTCCATAAAACGAAACGAAATATGTTTAAATGATCGTTGACGTTGTAAAATTAAAACAAACTGAAGTACACTGCGTGTATATAACTAGTATAAAAGACTGATAAAACTGTCAGAATGTGAATGAAAACATCTTTCTGAAGAGATTATATACAATATAACAGACAGAAAAGAGCAATGCAGTGCCAATGCACAACGAACACACATTGAATAACAGAAGCACGTTTACGTAAAGAACGTCAAAAATGCACACATTTACATCAAATAAAGTAATTATTAACACACATTACTAACGATCTTTATCCTTAAGTATAGGTGTTATAAGTGGAACTTGACATTTAATATATAAGGATAATTGTGTTTGAACGCCATACGTATGCCACTTTGTAAAACTTTTTTCAGCTCTTAAAGTTTTACATTGATCTAATGAATCACACGGCAAACTCTAGAATGAAAAGTTCATCGGTGAAACCAATACATTTAAATATCCCCTTGTTAAATAAAGATGTCTGCTCCTATATTGTCCATTTTTCATAAACAGACGCCTCATGTCGACTACTGGCCAAGTATGACCAGTGGGTTATTATTCGCTCTCGGAAGAGAGCTCCCGCTGGTGGGTGCATGGTGGCAACTTAGGAGTTCTCCCCTCACAAATCTAACTGGACAGGCTTTGGCGGATACAGGTCTGTAACAAACATCAATTTCGCTTCCAGAAATAGTTTTATGTTGAATGATGGACACTGTTAGGTATACGTTTTATTTTGGGGCGATACGATATAGTTTGTTTGAATATATTTTGTTAATGTCGCTTAATATAGTGCGAGTCTTTAATATAATAATGGACATGTATATTATTGATATTAAAGTTTATAAATCATGTCATTCTTTTGAACTACAAAATGTATATCAAAAGTATTTATGTCTGATTATTAAACATCTGTAATCGATTTTTGCGGCATAAGCTTGGTTCATGATAAATGCCATTACTGTGCGATTCTACGATTAATTACTTAATAAAACGTGTAATGTGAACATTATATACATTCATAAACATCTGCCAAGCATTCAACGTTGAGAGTATTTACCTGCTGTCTACTTTTCTTAAAAAGCCAATTGTATAATACAAGGTAGATAGGTTGCAAAAATAATGTATAACCTCAGGTATTTACTTACTGAATATTATTTGTATTTTTGTTCAAGGAAAACGTTAGTCAATACTTCTACTGCTAAATGAGAACGGAATGGCATTTTACCAACAATTATCAATTAACGAAGGCTACAAACACATATTTGTTATCGTACAACTTACTGCTAAATGAGAACGATATGTACTTTTGAACAAACCTGATCATTTGGTAATATACCAACGTGTATGCACTCATTGTAATCTTTCGTTACCAGTTAGTCCAATTACTAATCTAACTTCAACTCCCTGCCTTTTACCGTTTTGAATTCACAGCCTCTGAGTGTAAAGATGACGAAACATTTGACTGTGCTCGGTTTAGCTCCATTTTCAACGTCTGTGCGGACGTTTATCATGCCAAACTAACGTGACCAAAGTTCTGTGGGTTGTTTCAGCTCGGTACGAAACATTTATAATTTTATAATATTTTATTAAACTGAAATGTTTACCTTGTAAAATGGTCAATACTCAATGTTTTGAATACATCGATATTCAAGTTTTAAAAGTTTTAACTTCGCATAATGAGTTTACATGAACGTCGGACGTGTCATATCAACGCCTTTTAAGCATGTATCAGTAACTGAGCTCTTTACTAATAACATACAAACACAATTTAATAAATAAATGTCAAACAAACACAACTATCATTCAGTTGATGGTAACTGGGCTGACTGGAGCGTATTGTCAGCTTGCAGCGTTACGTGCGAGAATGGGAACCAGACACGAACTCGCTCATGCACAAATCCGGCACCTAGCAACGGTGGTCTCACATGTAGTGGGTCAGCTGTTGTCTCGAAAGTTTGCACAATGCAGTTATGTCCAGGTAAAAAAAGTTGTTTCATTGAAGTAAGAGAGACAGAATCTATTAGAGTTCAAAGTTGCGTTTCGTAATTGATCTTTATATGCCTCAGTACATGGAAACTGGACGAGCTGGTCTGTTCTGTCGGGTTGCTCTGTTTCGTGTGATGTTGGAGTAAGGAAGAGATCGAGAACATGTACCAATCCGAAATCAGACCGATTTGGGGACTATTGTGTTGGCGATCCTAACGAATATGCTGTTTGCCAAAACCAACCCTGCGTTAGCCCAGGTACGAATATTATAAGTATTTCTTTACGGGATGTTGTGTGTTTTGTCCGCTATTGAATAGCAATTAGTAACTTCCCACACATGACATACTAGCTGATGGATGGTAACAATAAAGTCTCTTCAGTTTATAGTTTCGTCGCTTCATTATTCATTACCATATAAGTATGTTTGGCGTGGACATAATCAAACATCATCCCAGATAGTGAATAGCATATCATATACAGAACAGACCAGCACAGTACTTTATTCGTTTTCATTGGTTACGAAACAATAACATTTTGTAATAACATGTGAGCTTATGAATAAGAGGATAACACACATATCAAACAAACAGTAGTATAAACGTTTAATCATAGTAGATAATCCGGGAAAGTGGTTGTTTTGTGAAAATTCTCCAGTAGAGGGTCAGTAACATAATGGTTATTTAAACAATATATTGTGTACAAAGAAAAGAAAATTTAGGTTTTGAACCAGTAGGTGTTAAGTAATTCATAATAAAGTACTTATGTGAAAACGTTCTAATTACAAAAGTAGGATTAATGATTAACAACACCAACATTAATTATATTAATACTTCTAGCAATATTCACACCACCAACGACATTTAATAGTTAACAATTAATTATTAATTAAGTAGTTATGTGAATACGCTCCATTAACAAAAGTTCGATTAATGATTAACAACAACCAATATAATTATAATAATACTTCTTATAATAGTAACAACATGTAATTGTTTAAATTTATTTCACCCTATCAGTTAATGGCAACTGGTCAGAATGGTCCGCGTGGACGAGTTGTTCAGTCAGCTGTGATGTTGGAGTTCAGAAGAGATCTCGGACATGCAATAATCCTCAAGCAAACGCCTATGGCAAAGATTGCGTCGGTGATGACCTTGAGTATACTGTATGTCTGAATGACCCTTGTGGCGCAAGAAGTAAGCATTTGTCAGCATGACTGTGAAAATATATTTGAAATACAACTTCTTTGTAAATATTAATATGTCGAGCACAATTTTGTAATGCTTATTGTATTGTTTATGAAGTATATTTCAATATACAATCAATACAAATTATTGACTTGCAATGTCCAATATTTCTCAAAAATGACGGCTGGTCGAGTTGGGGCTCATGGCAGAGCTGTTCTGTCACGTGCAGAGTGGGTCTTAAGCTAACGGACAGAACCTGCACCAACCCGAGTCCGACCGCCTATGGCAAGGATTGTACGGGAAACTCCGAGTCGTTTGCTGTTTGCGTAAACACACCATGTGAGATATATGCGAAGTCGCTTTTTTTAAATTTAAAATAAATTAACCCTTATGATATCCTTTCAGTCAGAATAAATGTTCCACGTTTCTAAGATTTCTAAAAGATATTAAGTCGATTTTTAAACTAATTGGCTTAGTTCGCATATTTCACTAATTCTTATATATTTTTAAAAGTTAATGTTGTTGTACAACATAGTTTTTATTCTGTTTGTCTTTTATGTATTTTTCATTTAAGGGTTGTTAAAAAGTGTCAGTGTAACGTGTTCACACTTAATTGCTATACCGTATTTAAAAAGTGCCATTGAAATTATCTTTTAAAATGGCCTAGGGAATATTGGATAAATATGGTCCTGTGTTTACTAACTTGGTTCCTTTACTTTCAAATAGAAATTATTCGTCATATTCTAACACGGTATCGAATGATCTAGGAGAATATCTATACAGTAATAGTACTCTAAAGAAGTGTAAACATTAATAGCGACATATATTCTGCAAGAGTTCGCCATTACAATTGTTTAATGCTTGTAAATAAGACCTGATTAATTCTCATTCTAACCATGATTGAATAAGTGATTGATGCGAACCCAGTATATATTTTAATGATTGTTCACAAATATTTTTAATATTTGTATAATGTTTTTCAAGTGTTTCTTTTCGAAGAAGTAGGTTTACGATTCGTAATGTGTGGCACTGTGGTCATGTTCAACGCTCACGGGCTTAACGTTTTGCACAATTTGGTCAATGCATTTTCCACTGTGATCTCTAACGAAGGAAATTCGTACAACGCGAACACAGGTCACTTCATTGCTCCTGTTGACGGCATGTATTACTTCGCAGTCCAAATATGCAGTGCATCCGGCAAAACTATTATTTTCTACATAGAGAAAGGTGATGCAAGCATGAACAGAAAGACGCGTCTGTTAACTACAGAGGAAAGGATGTCCAAGTTAATTCATGAACATCGGAGTCCACATTAGTGAAGCTTGGCAGGAATGAGCACGTGTGGGTGTTAATGTCTAGTAGTTACGACGAAAGATTTATATATGAAGGTAATCTGGCCTGGAACTCATTTAAAGGAACACTTATTCAAGAAATGTCATGAAAATGTGTTTGGTACATTTACTTAATGTGTGACGTTTTTCCGCCAGTTGTGATTAAAGACAGTAATGTTTTCATGTGAATAAATGAAACAATAATCTTATGGAGTTCAAAATCGTGTATGTGTACAAGTCAATCAATCATAATTTTCATTTCTACCACTTGTAATTACGATAAAACGTACAATACACTGACATTTTGTTTAATTCCTCTGTTATTCACTCTACAGTTCAGAAATAACAATCTGAGGTCCGCATTTGTATACAATTCTGGTTATTTTTCATATGAATTTGATGTTTTTTATTTTCTTATTAGCAACCACTCATGAAAATAGAACCTTCATATTCCTTACTCTTTGAAGTGCAACAGTGTTCTTATTTGATCCTTATTTAATTAAAGGAAATATTTCAAAAGCTTTCAAAAAAATTAAACAATTGACTTGTGTTACCTATGGTTCAATGAAACATATCGTAGCTGACTGCTATATACAAGGTTGCGAACAGATTTTAGAGAAATGTACAATGCATAGTGGTTTAACTTATGCAATATAAGAATCTTTATATAAAACTAATATAAATAATATAAAACTCATATAATTAAAGATAAATATTACACTAGTTTTATAAAATGTAAAATGTGTGTCTGTAAGTCGCCGTGGTAGAACTCGGGTACGAAAAAAGGTCCTTTTACTGCAATTATGTTAACAATTTAAGTGCGTTCCGTCCGAGAGTTACCTCTTAAATTGTACTGTCAACAATGACTTCGCCACTTTTGACACAAGTTACTACACAACTATAGATTGTACTGAATCGCTTATCCTTGTGTCAGGTTATGTTCTATATTTTGTCAATCGACAGGACGGCACGTACATTTAGAACATTTCAGAGTAAAAACCATCCCCGCAGCCGAATGGAGTACCTGTTTGCATCTATGAATATATCCCCTGTTCCTATTGACGGCTTGTTTTTATTATATTTAACCAAATGCCTATTTTTTTAAATCGGAAAAAAAGGCGGATTTTTTTTTATTCAATTGTATATTTAATGCATTACACAAAATTAAATTATGCATAATATCGTATGTCTTCGACTTTGAAAAACACTTGGTAAGATCAGTTAACGCCATAAGGATATTATGCACATTTTATTTGTTGTTGCATATTCTGTTATCAATCCTGTACTCGAGAAAGGCTACTGTGGCTTCTAAAAGTCAACAACATTTTACACAAATAATTTCGAACCACAAATGAACTGTCACTGAATAATAGTATTTAAACCAGTTTGATATAGAGAAGATATGACCTTATTGACCTAATTGTGTCGTTTGTTTTGAAACGTTGTCATAATGCATGAAAATGTAATATATTAAGTATACCAAATCTGATTTTTTTTTCAGACATATGTTGATATCTATCGTTTTAAAACATACTTGGGGCACTGTTTCACATTCAATGGAGTATGTAAAATCCCTATAATAATATTGACGCGTTTTTTTATAGGGGTGAAAAATTACTTTGAATGAAAATATATTCCAGCTTTATTCTGGCTTTAATTATTAACATTTTGTTTCGCTTGCTTGGTCGATTGAGTAACGTGAGATAGCACGCTGTTCATTTTATTTGTAACACTGAATAATGGAAAAAAACGCAGGGGGAGGTAGAACAGTGTCATGATTATACTTAAATATGATGTTTTTCGGCTTAAAATGTCTAAAACTAAAGCTAAATTTAAAAAAGTAATAAGGATTTCGACTCAAATATTTATATTTTCTGACATTCATCAATGAATAGCCGTGAAATTATACAACTCACCAACCTTGGTATGTACACTTAGCTTTAATTGCATTATCAATAAACAATTATATTGTTTGCATTAATAATGGATAGTCGTAATTTGGAGAAAGTAAAAAAAAAATCAATATCGTTTAGAGAAGGTCCAACATGGAAAACTCATATATTCACGCCGCAAACATGTCTTTTTAACACATGATCAAATTGCTCATACACTTTTCCAACGGGAATGATTAAACAGATTTAATAGCATAACAATAGCCAGCCTCTGCCTCTTCAAAATGTTAGATTATTTTATAATATGTACATATTTTTGTTTGTTTACCAGAATGATCCAGATGAGTCACGTTATGGCATTTAAAAAGACGTCGATTGTTTGGCGGCATATATCGAATTATCCTATACTAGAACGTCTTGAATTACAATTTCGTTACGCAATTGGTCACGTAAACAGTAAGTATGTATAGCATTGTTTTATTTATCGATTGCATTCGTGTAACTACTCACGCATTTAAACACTCGTTTATAGAGTAAATTTAAGTGTTTGCGGCGTTGCGGTTTTTCGACCGACTTAACGATACTGACCATTTCGTGGTTTTAACGTTCTACAAAGTACAATTTCTCATGCTTTATGAAAACAGTTTGTTATTTTTAATTGATAGAGCAAAGCGTTACCTATATGTACATGCCGAAGTTCTGGAATTGCATTATTTAATGGGCATTCAAACGTTGATTTGTGTGATTGTTGTAGTTAATCAGTATAACTAGGATAAACATTTTTTGCAGGGAATCCAACACCTGACTTAGAGATTTAAATATGTTAAAAATATGTTTAAGAACTCTGCATACTTTACCAAACAAAAATTTGTCACCAGTGATCGTATTTTTCGCAATATGATTTAACTCTATCTTCCAAAGATTGGTAAGTCTTAAATTGTAATTGGACATGACCAATAGTCGGTTTTACTACTTTTGGTTAGTGCGCAACAATCATGGGTATACGCACTCCAAAACAGAAGCCAGATATGAAGTTAACCAGCTGTCTGTTAGACATTAAGCACTTTAAATGGAAGTGAATGCAATCTCTGATTTAATTGTGAGTGTTTTGTCAACGCAAATTCTCTGCTTATAAACAGGCTCTGTTGAGCAGGTTATTTTGTTTCGGTGCCGTTTAACTTGTGGGTAAAATGTTTGTTTTGCTGTTATAGTATGTATATGTCATGTATATGTCATGTTATAGTATGTATATGTCATATTATAGTATGTATATGTCATGTTATAGTATGTATATGTCATGTTATAGTATGTATATGTCATGTTATAGTATGTATATATCAATCTTGTTTGCTGTTATAGTATGTATATGTATATGTCATGTTATAGTATGTATATGTAAATCTTGATAAAGGTTTACACCAATATTCTTTTTTTCAAGATACTTTACCACACCCTTGTCGAAACGCCGTTTTCTTCTAAACCTATTTTTAATATTTTTCCACTAATATGTGTTTGATTAGAATTTGCTTTTAAATTTTGTATTCATGTGACGTTTTTAAAAGATCCTTATAGATCTGAATGGAATATTTCACATATTGTCTTGGGTGATTCTACCAAAGCTGTGGAAACGGTGCACATGATGCTCGCAAGAGGTAAAATAAAACTATTTTTTAAATGTAATTTCCTCCTCAAATGTTCGGGAATTACAAATTATTTCACAAGAATGATTTTAATTGTCCTCTTCTTATCTTTTTTTCCCCAGTTCTACTGTTCAACATCGCAAACACAGCTTCTTTTTCTTTTCTTTTTTAAGTTTAAAATGCATATAATATTTTATGAATACCGTATTCAGTCTTTATAAAACATTTCGTAAATGAGACTCAGATGGTTATCTACGAAATCTGTTAAAAAGGTAAATGTGTACGACATCCGATCGCCAGCAGAACACTTATGTGTTCAAATACTTTAAAATTATGTATTAGTTTCGTCTATCAGAAACTATGTGCCGCAAACATTTACTGATGTGAATGAAAATGAACAAAACTATATATCGCGACTTTAATATCACACGTTAAGTGTAAACGAATGGTGAGCGATTAAACGTTTTCAATAGTTCAATCATTCAAATGATCTTGAACACAAAACATCAAGCGTAACGTTTCGTCGCCCGAGCTTCGGGTCTTAAGCATGGCTCAGACAATACATGCAAAGCACAATAAAATAGTGTATAGCAACCTTGCTTTATGATTCGCTATTTATAAAATGATTGGTTTGAAACAGTAAATTACGTATAATCAAATGCTATAATCCTATGACCTCGAGCACTATATATTACAAATTATTACCTCGAGTCTACATATTAAAAATTATGACCTCGAGTCTATATATTAAAACCTATGACCGCGGGTCTATATATTTAAACCTATGACCTCGGGTCTATGTATTGAAACATTTGACCTTGGGTCTATATATTGAAACCTATGGCCTCGGGTCTGTATATTTTAACCTTCGACCTCGGGTCTATATATTGAAACCTACGACCTCGAGTCTGCTCCGAATCTCATATGGACCTCAAACTGTTACATTAAATAACACGACTAAGGGTCACTTAGATAATATCTCGAGACAAGAGCTCGGGTCACGTCGAAATGACTCCGGGTCTGAATTGTGACTTCGTTCGCTAGGTATGGAGCCTATAGTGTTTTATTATGTTTGTATGGAGGTAAGGGACATATATATCAACTATTAGCGACCCGTTAACTGAGGTGTAGGAATCCTTTTTCAATGCTCTTAGACCGTTTGAAGACGATTGCCAGTCGTTAAGCGCCCAAAGTCCCTAATGTTATGTTAATAATATAAGTTAATTACCTATTGAGCGATGTGTACTCGACGCAGTCGGGAGTAGAACTGACAGTTCAGATAGAAAACGCGCAGTTTTATACTATCTACTCACGCGGTATTACTCGGAAATTTCCAAGTGTCATGAGGACGACGCCGTTTTTGCTTCCGTTACTTCTGATTACTTGTATTAGGGTATATTCTTTCTTANATATAAGCCATAAGAAAGAATATACCCTAATACAAGTAATCAGAAGTAACGGAAGCAAAAACGGCGTTGGGATAAAAAAAATCACCACAAAAGCATCACGTGCCTGAACATGACTATCGATTTTGTTTTCTACTAAAGCACATACCTTAAAAACACATGTTACAATTGCAGAATGCTGTAAAGTAACTTTTAATGTCAACATATATTCAATAGTGCAATTACACAGTATTTTTAACGTTATGTTTGTAATGCACGTGTTTCCGAAAGTATCGATTTAAAACGTAACTACGCTTTAAAACATAAAACATTTCGATTGATGATTACAATACACAAACTGATATTCTGCACATTTCAATTTACCAGGAGTGTTATTTTGCTTTTTTGCATATGATCAATACATTAATTGTTTAATCTATGATACATTTTATAAGTCACCAACTTTGAACAAGTTCCTTAAAACATTAATTGCGTTTTGGTATTATATATGGTGTCCGTCTATCGATTAGGAGGTCCCGTATGTAATACCGACATTGGGACTGTTCTCAATATCTTCTCTTAAATATACAAGCGGAAATTTAATTAAAATACTTAATTTTAGAAACACATCGTGATTTAGTTTAGGAATGACTACTGAAATGTAATTGATGATATAAAGAAAAGTAATTGAATAAAAAGAAGAAATACACAAAAAGGTGTCTATAATCCTATACTGACTCGTAACCAAAATAGGCTGAGTAATTATTCCCACTTATGTTCTCAGAAATAACGTCATTTTATAGTTCGAATAGTCTATATATTAGAGTAGTGGCAAATTGAGTTTGCATATTTTCTCTTGTAGTTTGCTACGTTGTGTGTTCAATACAATATGTTTTAAATTCATTAGATCTGGTTCGGTTTAGGTGATATTACCTGAATATTCTTTTTATCTCGAATTACTTTCATCACTCAATGTTAAATTTAGTTATTCCAGGTCACCTCTTGTATTGAAATACCGGTATATTCTCTATTAACATGAGAATGGCTCAATACCATTACCCTTAACCTAAACCCAAAAACGTTATTTTAGTTCAAGAATATAGAGTATACTCGTATCACTTGTATAGTCAGAGAGGCTAAAACATTCATTTAATATAGCTCTGGTACAGGACATGGGACGCTGAATAAAGAGTCTTTACAATAGCAACCCTTCCAAATTTATAATTCTGCTAAATATTAATAATGAAAATGTAACGTGTGCCAATAAATCAATTATACTGCGTGAACGGATGCCAAAGATTTCTCTGCAAAATTATTTCACTTCGCTCGGTCCTGTAGAACTATTTGCAGGCAGAAATTATTCCGTGGTGCCAGACACGATGACGTCACGAGTATGAATAAAAGCTTTGTTCATGTCCTGCAATTTAAAGGTTAACCGAATAATAACACTTCAGGCACCGTTTTATTGTATTTACTAACATAATCAAAGTACTGAAAGTATTGGTGGGGCGATTTTGCTCAAATGTTGTGGTCGTAAAAACACTATACACCGTGATGCCAACCAATCACCTTTGTTGAATAAAACAGATGGAATTAAGGAAGGGTTACATGCTGTCAACATGATATATGATTTAGCTATTAGGGTTAAAAGTAAATGCTGCTTTTTAAAACAAGTCATTGTCGTACGTGCCAATTCATAACTGCGAAACGTTGACAAAACAAATTGTCCATAAAAGAAATCCCTTTAATTTTCATGAAAATGAATACGATGAAGTTCAAAGTCCAATAAGATCACGCAAGACCAATATTGTTTGCACATCCCCTTAAAGGGACTGTCCACTAGATTTTGGCATGTATTGAAGCTTGTCATTAAATGCTTTAAATGCTTTATATTGATAAATTTAAACATTTGAATTAAAAATCTCCAGTAAAAAACAAGAAAACAATTTAAAAAAATGAAAAAAAAAGTAACCCTCAACAGGGCTCGAACCACTGACCCCCGGATTCCTGGAGTCCTAGAGTAAAAAGCTACCTGTTTAGACCACTCGACCACGGACGCTCATGTTTAATGCGGATGTATTTTTTAGCTATATAAGCAATCCTCGTAGGTTCCCAAAATATCGTTTCGCGTCGCGCGACGCTTTATCTAGTGGACAGTCCCTTTAAATGCAAATACTAACTAAGCCAACAGATGGAGTCTATAAAGCATTTTTATAGTTTGGTTCTTCAAACCAGCACATGAAACACAGGGATTGTACATATAATTTGATGAGTGTAATGATACCTGCTTGGAAGATCAAGCCGGTATAAAAATAGTTAAAAATACACAGGCTTGAACGAGATATTAGGCTATCAACTATTTAAAACAGAATTTCAGTTAGTCACAGCTAGATAGTTCACTTTAATTTACAGGGGTTTTCCTGGCCACTTTGGGAAAAGGAGTCTGGTCAAATAGGGAATTTTTTATCGACAAAGTGGACCGACAAAGTGGACAGAATTGGGATCCTTTATCAACAAATATTGGCACATCAAACCTTTATTTTAAATAAACAGCATTTGTTTTAACTTGAATTAACAGTCTGTTTACACAAAAGCATTATTATATTTAACACATTATTTGTTTATTATAATTAATGCAAATAACTATTTACTCGCCTGTTTATTTATCCATTTACGTTAAAATACTGCATTACAGTGTAATATCTAAGTTAAGTTTTGCGAAATGATCACATGTTTTATCTAAGTAAATTTGAATGGCATATAACAATGTGAAGTCCACAACGCTTATCCGAATGTTACTACATGCATGGCGTATGATTACATGTACATTTTACGCAATAATTCAGTAATAAAGTAAGTGTCCCAATATCAACGTAGAAAAACTCTTGGTGACAAATGTACACTCCCGGGCGGCTAGTCAATGGATTGTATGTATATATGACTCAAACATTAAAGCTTGTGATAATATAATAAGTAATTAATGTGTTTATTAAATACAAAACGATTGATTAATATTATATTTAATATGTTATTTGCATATACATGTACTTGTATTGAATTAGTAATATTTACATATTTATATTACTATACATGTATAAGAAAACCCGTGGCGTCCATCACCATACAACTGAAAAGTATTTTCGTTAAATTGGTTTGATTTGTTTATTTATTTTTTTATTTGTCAAACAACTAAGCGCTAATTGTAAAAACCACGCTGACAAAACGACGTCAAACTTCTCTTTGTGACTAATTGCGTTCGTTTAAATAAACCTGTTTATATTTAACCCATTTATGCCTAGCGTCTAGAAAAAAGGCCTTGGCAAACAGCGTAGACCCAGATGAGACGCCGCATGATGCGGCTTCTCATCAGGGTCTGCGCTGTTTGCTTAAAGGAATTCATGTGAGAAATATTCTAACTATAGAAATAAATATACTAGACATCCCTAATGTGTACATAAATTAATCCAATGTAGAATGATGGGAGAGTCCACTAGGCATAAATGGGTTAAACACACTTTTTACTGGTCGCGTGTGAAAAGTAATGTTCAGCTACAAAGCGAACTAGTATGTCTTATTGCGCCCGCATACATACAGCACATGTGAGAAGCTTATTATTATCGTATGGCGGACATTTCAGAGCACCACATAAAGGTTTAACAAAATAAAACAAAGCTCCATCATGGCTTGCAGCGTTGCTCCCTTGAGCTGTAGTAGCCTCCGCGTCCACACACACATATTCCTTACTGCCCACCTGGGAATAGTGCGTTGTCATCAAGTACCCGTGGTACTCCAGCCTCCATCCGTCGTAGCACACTGTCCTGGCAGGGATCATCATGATCGGTCCGTCGGCTTGGCACACAGCACACGGGGCATCATGGTCGTGCAGATGTTTCCAAATACTTGCATCGTAAATCTGGTACTCGGTACCATCAATCAAGCCAGTATTAGATGCTGTTGGATTTCCCTTAGCCCAGATAGGGTCCTTAGGTAAGCAAAGGTAGTTCACACCGCCTCCAGTTTGGTCATAGCGGCCACCCGCTACAAATCCATCGTAGAGATATACTGATCCTGTGGGGCAAGTAGAGCGACCCCAGCGGGTATATACAGAACCAAACACACGTTTTTCTTTATTGTCTTTCACTTCTGTTTTAATGATGGCCTCTGAAATCCTCTGATCGATAATTGCTGGAACAAAAAAAAAACAACAACAGTAGAAACATGTCAACAGTTTTACGCCCATTTTAGTAATGAAGTCAAAATGGAACTAACAATAATAGCATATGCATAAAATAATGTGTTAATGTATAATCTTTTTTTTTCATGAATTTGCTATTTGTATGAACTAAGCTGAACAACAAACTATCTTCGGACGCAAGTATTCCTTTTGCGTAGAAATCAGCAACAATAGTTTACTTTTCTTATAAATTCGCACTACAACAAATAATTAAATTTATTCTCCACCTACCTGGCGTGTGCCGTGTCGTCTCTTGCAAGACGTCCACACGTTCCTGTACACGCTCCATGTTGAACTCCATCCGGACCATCTTCTCCGGGAGCTGCTGCTCGTAGTGGAACCGGGAGCACTCTGGTTCCCGGCCTGCACGGGAGGCCGCCAAGGGAATCCACAATGTGACTAAACAAATAACGTAAGCACTGAACATCTTTGAAACAGCACGAGCGCAAATAGTCGAATTCTCGTTTTTCTTTCCTTTATAGCTACTAATGCCCCTCGTGGTAAACGGGTGTAGCTTATGGGTCTTTTGAGAAAAACACCATCAAGCCCAAACTCACTCAAAGTACAGTCGAAACTCGATGGCTCGAACTCGCTTCGCTCGAATTTTCGGTTGGCTCGAACTCTCCTCGAAGCACTATTTTTTATTGCTATATATTCATATACATTTCTGTCGGATGGCTCGAATTCGCGAGGGTCGAATTATCGGATGGCTCGAATTGTTTCTACAGTACCGGTCACAATTTTCACTCGTTCGTTTGTTCGTTTGGATCACAGATAAATTTGGAGATTAGTTTTTATTCAAAAACTCGTACCCATCCACGTTTTTAAGGGAACTGTTCACAGATTTTGGCATTTTTTTCATATGTCATTTGATATGATTGCTAACAAATCTTAAATGATTTTAATAGTCTGAACTAATTGTAAAGTAAGAAAAAAAGTTGAACTTAAACAAACTGACGTTGCCGGGATTCGTACCCGCGTCCTCTGGGTCTGTAAGCAAATGCGCTACCGCTGCGAAACGCCAACTTTATTGGGCGAAACATAACACCTATCGTTTACGTTATCTTTATCGTCTGCCAACATCCAAGCATCTGTATGGCTTGGGAAACGCGCACCTGATTGCAATACGTGTTTATGGTTTTCGGTACAATAAACACGAGAGCGCCGACGGCGTTGAAAGTCTATTGGCAAGATACAGGGAAGTTTCTGCTGAAGTAAATGTTTAAGGAACAGTTGAATGAATGAAAATCTCAATGCTCTTGTTTTAATACACGTTATCATTAAATCATTACTATTTACGAAACTGAATGACTTTTCATTCGGAAGCTAAGGTCAAAGTTATTAATTCTTTCATGTTTTGTTTGTTTCTATTCATTATAATGTTACGATCGCTTCATTTTCATTTAAGCAGAAAGGAACGATTTGTTGTTGAGTTGTTGTTGTTGATATATTGACCGACTTCGTTACATACGCTAAATATAACATGCACGCTGTATTTTGGAGCACACGTTCTTTAATTTTCAATCCTTATTCATATAATTTCAAATAATATGCAACATAATTTGCAGATTAATATCAAAATGCCGCCCAAAATCGCAAGGTAAATGTTTGCCGTCACGAATTTTAACGCTATTACAGCACTAACAAAACTCAACAGTCTTCTGCAAGAAGCAAAACAATTATTTATCCGTTAAAACTTTTTGAAGTTACGTACTCCATTCACAAATACATTGCAAAAGTATGTTATCTCAAAATCGAACACGACGAGATTCACTGTGTTAAAAACACAGAACTGAGTATGCAAAAAGTTAGCAAAATTTTTAGGAACATATTTATTGTATTGATTTGGATGATGGCATATTTGAAACAAGTTGTGGAACTACGATAATTTAATTAAAATATCGTTTCCATCAACGTTTTTAATGGGATTGTTAACAGATTTTGGCATTTTTTTCAAATGTCATTAGATATTATTGCTCATTAACTTTAATGTTTTTAATAGACTAAACTAGTTTTCATAGTAAGAAAAAATGCTTTGAAAAAACGTGACATCGACGGTAACCGATCCCATGTCGTGTTGATCTGTAAGCGGGTGCGCTACCACTGTGCCGCGCAAACTTTCACATCTTGATACGAAACATAATATTTATTGATAATCCCAAAATCGATATTGGCTATCACGTGACCCGCTGCCATGACGGTACTGAAGAATTTAGCAGATTACAACGTACTCATGGCTAGTGTACACCCGCTTTATTCCAATAAACAGTACTTTATGACTTCGCACAGTAGGATTGATAGCAAGTGAAACATGAAACGAAGTGTCGATATGTATCACATCGTTAATCAATATAAGTTTGATTAGAAATATACATGATAGATTTATAAAATATGTGTCTCTGCAACAAAATTCAGTGACAACACGTAATGTTTAAGAAAGAGTTGGCTTTTTAAGCATACCTTTAAGTACGCAATGCCTTTGTATAAAATTTAATTATTTCTTTATGGAATAAAATTATTCAAGAATAATTATAAAGGTTGTATAAATATCTAAAGTATGAAGAAAACGTTGTGATTTTAGCGTTAATAGTGCCGGAGATATTAAATAGCAAAACTTTGAAAGATTTAAGGCCGAGGTAGACAAATTTATTGAAAAGTAGATATCTGCCGTTGTTTAAGCCAGTATTATTTCTTATTACATGCCGTACTTCTATAGTTCCGAAGATACTCATTAAGAAACTTTGTAAGATTTTAGAGCGATGCAGACTTTGTTTTATTGAATAGTACATCTGTGTTTTTTAAAACATTTACCATTTCGTTATTAATATTTCCCTGTAACTGTCATTTTAAAGGTAATCTAAAAATCTATAGCCGAAATGAAGTTTGTGATTCTAAAATTGGCCCAGAAATATTTATAAGCGAAACTCTATATCTGGTTTAGTCTAAAACTAAAGTGTTTTAAGAAATATCTTTTATTTAAAAATCGCTCTCAAGATAATACAAAAATCTCTATAGCCGGAAATGAATTTTGTGATTTTAAATGAACAAGTACCAGAGCTATTTATTTGCAAAACTGTGTAAGATGTCAGGACATGGCATACTTTTTTATTGAAAAGGAAATATAAGCTTTTGCCTATTACTTTCTTATATTATTATTTAAATAACGTTTTACATGTAATATCAAAGTTTAAAGCCTGAAATAAACTTTGTTTGTGCTGTTCTCAATATTTACTAAACTGATTTCATTATTTATTACATTTTCTTAATAACATCTAAATTCACGATAACAATGTTCAACATGAAAAAATATGGAGCCTTAAATAAACTTAAATAGTTCCAATTGTGTTATCTAGATTTTCTAGACTTATGTCTAATTCTTAAATTTTCGTAATTAAGTCTAAATTTACGATAAAAAAAACAACAGCAAAACATCGTTAATTACGGATTACTAATTTACAAGATAAAGGTCTTGAAAAAAACATCAGCGATAAAGGCGCGAACGAATTCGCTCAATGGGAATCGACGTCCCAAGTGTGGATTAAAAGCGTTTATGGATATGCCCGTGACACCACATGACTGCACATGTGTGCATACCGTAATTAAAATAAGATATCGCGCGTCACCTTTAAATAACATTTTAAATGACAATCAAGACCTTTTTCGTGCCAGGGACCTATACAAATAGGTCCCTGTTCATGCTGAGTTTTATTCCTCGTAAAAGAATGCAGATGAACCATATTTCTACTAATTACGTAATAACTGATATTAAAAAAAAAAAAAACACGAACTATTATGTCATTTCGTTTCGCTTCCTTGTTTTGTTCAGGAACATATACAAACATATATAGGTCCCTGTTTTGTTCTTCAGTACCGTCATGGCGGCGCGTGCGAGTAGTCAGGGGCGGTCATCCGGGAGTTATCAATTTCTTGGATTTGGGGGTAATCACGTGATGGTTAAGATGGCAACATCCATGCCGAGGCAGTTATGTTTCGCCGTTTTATACCCTCTATTACTTTTGTTTAGTGTTTAAATGACGCTCAATTTTCATCCATATCAGTAAAAAAGGTGATTAGCGTTTATTTCGTGTTAAAATACGCTTTATGTCACGACTTAAATCCACGCACATTTTCTTAGTGAAGCTGTAATTAGGTCATCCCGCTAAGAAATTTCGCAGCGAGTTAAGTCGATATCTAGAGCGAATATTAATACTAAAAAACTCTAGTAACTTTCTTGTGTTCAGGTCGGCACATAATGTAGTCATGAATGTTGTTGTCTAGTGGGTGTTATTAATATAACGTAATGTGTATGTGGCTACATGTTTATTCATTCATAGCTAGGTACAAGTGTACAACAAACTATGAAGCATAATCATATAAACATAACATTAACAATAAGGACCAAACCTCTCATGGGATCTAGTATTCAGTATAACACAGTAATGTCCCTTTAACATATTTCTTGACAATATGTAACATCTCCCTTCTTTTCAAATTAAATGTTTTCATGGGAAAATATTTAATCTGTATCTCAATGGTGATCCTATAATCAAATCTTGTGTCCAGGTATAACAAATGTTTCACATACATGTTAATTGGTAAAGCACTGATAATTAATCTCACACACTGCTGGCTAATGTAAACATCCTGATAACACTGCTCAAGTTCTCTCTAAAATAACATAGATTGTGGCGTTGTTCCAGCCTCATCTTATTAACATTGTTGATAAATCCAAATATTGGGGCCGTCCAACAGATTTTGGCATGTATTGAAGCTTGTCATTAAATGCTTTAAATGCTTTATATTGATAAATTTAAACATTTGAACTAAAAATCTCCAGTAAAAAAAAAATACAATTTAAAAAAAGGAAAAAAGTCACCCTCAACAGGGCTCGAACCACTGACCCCTGGAGTCCTGGAGTAAAAAGCTACCCGCCTAGACCACTCGACCATCCACGCTCATGTTTGTAAAGGATGTATTTTTTAGCTATAAAAGCAATCCTCGTAGTTTGCCAAAATATCGATTCGCGTCGATACGACGCTTTATCTGTTGGACGGCCCCTTTTACACTGTAGAAATATAATCCAAAATGTAACTTTCTCACGGGAAAAGAAAAACATTTAAACTTAACAAAACACTTGTTTATTTCCCGATTTCTTAACACTTTGATACTTTCACAAAATAACTGTAGTATGAGAATATTATGACATGCGCATATGAAAAAAACATATACATGTGTATATATACTAGTATATTATGATAAACACATGCACATATAATATTAAACATACATATTATAAATCAAATTACAGTTATTTTGCAGGTCTATCCTCTGAGGTGGCTTGACTGTTCTGCCCGATCTAGTGACATATTGTTTATCTGCCTGTATTCGTTTACTACTATCTTTTGGTATGTTGTTGTTGTTGCTGCTGTTGTTGCTGCTGTTGATGTTGTATGTAACTATTTGGGATATTGTTGTGATTGTTACTGATAGGTAGTGATTGTGGATCGAAAATATGCATTGGTTTTTCATTTGTTTTTAACAAATGGCCACGCTTTCGTCTTTAAACCCACCATCTTCAGTTTCAACAATATACGACCCACTCTCTTACACTGCGGTACTTTACATTCACGTATGTTGAGGCACGAACGATAGTTTAAACGTATTTATTGCATCAAATATGCATGGGATTGGATTACAAGTTTTTGCAACATTATCTGAATCCTCTCCCAGATAATTATATAACATAATTTACTAAAATACATTATTAATAGTTCAACAACATAATCAGTTAGTTTAACATAATTATACACAGATAAATAAACATGAAAGTAGGTTAACAATTGTAAAGTTATTGAGAATAGTTATCTTCCATTGTATGCATGTTATTGACAATTTTATACAAAATTTAAAACCTTTTTGAGCCTGCTATGAATGTCTGTACTGTTCTGAACACCATTTCATTAAATTCCAAAGACATGTTGGGTTCACCACATAGCAACAATTTAACATTAAGGTTATGGTTCAATTTGCCTATAGTTAGTCCTCTTATGTGTGCGAAGTTTAAACATTCAAAAAAGTAATGCCGCGCATTTTCACAAGGAGCTCCGCAAGAACAAGATTGATCAACGATTAGATTTGATCTATAAAGATCGTAGTTTAAACTACTACACATATTTCTAAGTCTTGTGTGAGCAATGTTTACTTTTCTATTGCCTATATTATAGTATTTTGGGCACACAGATGGCTGTGGGGTTATCGCTGATCTGAAAGAAGATATTGTAGGTTTTTCTCTTGTGTCTATATTAAGGTCATTCCACAATTTTATTGTAGATGGAAAATACGATATACTGTATGAAGTTAATCGCGATTGGGGCAAAGAGTAATTTCCTTGATTTCTTAGATTGTAATGTGATATACTACCGACATGTTGTGGAAGTAGATTTGATAAATAAGAGGGTGTTAAATGAGAGTGAATTTTATAAAATGTTACTAGTTTTTTTCTTTTTCTCCTCGAGGCTAAGGGTTCAAGACCAGATTCTTTATATAAGTTCTCTTTACTACAGAAGAGGGGTAACCCACATGCAATTCTAGCAACTTCCAATTGTAAATGTTCCAGCCTATTGCTTTCATATTCAGTACAACCGTCCCAAACTTCACTAGCATACTCTAAGATTGGAAGAATAAAGGTTCGATATAGTTTAAGAATGTTACTTTTCGATAATATATACTTAAGTTTTCGAAGAACATTTATTTTCTTTGAACAGGAATCAAAAACATTATTTACATGGTCAGACCATTTGGCATTTGAACTTAATGTAACCCCAAGATGTTTATGGGTGTTTGATGATGATAACACGGTATTTTGAAATTGCAGTTTTAACGCGTCTCCGGATAATGTGTTTGACACAAAAATGAATTCAGTTTTATTTGGATTAAAAGACACAAGCCATTTCCTGGACCAACAGTCAAGCTTGTCAAGGTCAGAGTTAATAATTGCGGTTATTTCGGAAATATCTTTAGAAGCATACGCAAGGGAAGTGTCGTCAGCAAACAGTCTAGTAAGACTATCCAGATTTTCAGATATATCATTAATATAGATTAAGAATAAAAGAGGACCAAGGACAGAACCCTGGGGTACACCAGCTTTAATAGGCTAACTGTCAGAGAGGTATCTTTAATAAGAACTTGTTGTGACCTGTTTGAGATATAATCAGTAAGCCATAATAGCAATTCATGTTTAAAGCCATAAGCTTCAAGTTTATGAGTAAGGCCTCTGTGCCACACTCTATCAAATGCTTTTGAAACATCACAAAAAACAAGACAAGTGTGTTTCTTTTCATTAAGATTTTTGAACGATAACTCTTCTAGGAGAATGTATACGACCTGTCATGTATTTGTTTTCTTACAATAGCAGGTTTCCAACGTTTAGCGTGTTGGATTCTGACAGTTTCTCCCCGTGATATATGTTTGAGTGGTTTTGCGTGTTTGTCGTATCTTGCCTTTGAAATATTTTGTGATTTTGACATCTTGTCTTTGATCTGTTTGTGATTTTGTATTTTGGGCTCAAGATGTTTTTGTGATACTGGCAATGTGGATATTGTTTCCCTACTCATGAGTAATTGAACAGGTGACTGTCAACAAGCAAGTGGAGAATTTATGTACTCGAGAATTGCAAGATAAGGATCTCGATTGACCACTCTCAGCAACAGCATTGCCCTGGGAGTGTAATGAAGATGATGTGACATGTTCAAAATCCCAATCTTTACAAAATCTGTCAAATTCCTGGCTTGTATATTGACCAGCATTGTCACTTATCACTTTTTAAGGAATACCATGCGTGGCAACATGACCCTTGAGTTTGTGTATCACTGTTTCACTTCCCACATTGTTCAGCAAACTACATTCAGAATATCTTCTGTAAATATCTGCTGTAGAGATCTACTATTACAATATAGTTGCAATCATCCCAATGAAATATGTCAGTGGCTACAACCTGCCATGGTCCTTCGGGAATTTGATTTGGAATCAAAGGTTTCATTGTGTTACTGTTTATGTGCTCTAGACAAATAGGACAATTGAGAACTCTCTCTTTAACATCTTTTGTCATATTTGGCCAAAAACCTACATTTCGTGCCCTTGCGTGCATTTCTTAACTCCTATGTGTGAGTCATGTATTTTGTCCAACATAAACTGTCCGAGTTCCTTTGGAATGATAACATTGCTTCCCTTTAGCAATAAACCATCAATGAATGCCAATTCATCTCTAAAATTCCAATATGGTAGCAAACATTTTTGACATACCTGTCTTGTATCAGGCCAACCATTTAGAATGGTTTGTATAAGTGACTGCATTTCAGAGTCAGATTCAATTTTGCTTGGATTTTCTGATCACTCATAGCAATGTTTTTCATAATCGCATGAACATATTAGTCCATGTCTTGACAAACGTCAGTCTGTTCGTCGGGCAAGAAATTTAGCGAATCTGCTACTGGAATCTGTTTTCCAGGTACATTGTATATGCACTATTTCATAGTCATATTTGGCCAATTGCAATAGCATTTTCTGCTATCTTGGCGAAGCTGATAGCAAACTTGTCTTTGTTATGCTAACAAGTGATTTGTGGTCACTTTGGACAAATACGTGTCGTCCATATGTCATTTGATGAAACTCCGTCATGCCAAATAACACAGCGTAGAGCTCTTTTGTGATTTGCGCATAGTTTCGTTCTGTCTCCGTCAATGCTTTTGAGGCAAAGCAAACAGGTTTGTCATTTTGAAGTAAAACCGCAACCAAGTCCATTTTGTGATGCGTCAACTTGCAACATAAAGTCAACATTTGGATCAAAATACGAGAGTATTTGTCCTGGGTTTTGAGTGAAAACTCATTTTATTTTGTTTAAGGCCGTTTCATGCTCCGGGTCCGGCCGGAAAATACTGTCCTTTTTCAATAATTGGCTCAGTGGACAAGTCATTTCAGCAAGATTTGGTGAAAATCTTTGCAAATAATTGACTATTTCAAGTATTGTCTCAAGGCCAGACATTGACTGTGGAGATGGCATTTTCCTGAATTGCCCTTTCTTTTGAAGGATCAATTTTCAGTCCATTTTCTGTCATTACGTGACCAAAGAATTGAATTTCTGTTCGTCCGACTTCAGTTTTGTCAGCATTGAGCTTTAGACCAATCTGTCGACACCTGTCCATCAATATTTCGAGATTCTTGTCATGTTCTGGCCTGTTACTTCCAAAACAAACAATATCATTAACAATGACTTTGATGCCCTGTAAACCTTCAAGACATTCGTCCATTTTTCGAACAGAAATGTCCTGTGCGCAGTTTATCCCATTTGGTAGTCTGAGATACCTATATCTCCCAAATGGAGTATTGAACACTGTCAAGAAAGATGACTTTTTGTTCAATTTTACCGACCAGTAGCCTGTAAGTGCATCACATTTTGAAAACACTTTAGCGCCAGTCAGGTCAGGCGAAATGTCGTCAATTGATCTTGATGGATAGTGCGGTCTCATAATAGCGTCATTGGGGTATTGTGGGTCAATACACACCCGCAAAGCACCACTGGGCTTTTCAACAGTGATCATACTGTTGACCCATTCGGACGGTTCAGTAACTTTGGTTATTACACCATCCTTAACCATTCTGTTTAACTCTTTTTTTTTAGTCTGACTTGGATTACTACAGGAACACGTCTAGGTGTATGAATAACTGGAACAGCATTGGGTTTTATGCAAATGTCAGATTCCCCTGGGAGAGTTCCTAGACCAGTAAATACATCAGAGTATTTAGATACAACCGTGTCTTTTATGTAGAAATGTTAAGGTTCAATTCCTGACACAAATTTGATATTCATAGACATGCATGTGTCTAACCCTAATTTGGGACTGGAGGGGCTGTCTACAATGTAAAAAATCTTGATATGACTGTTAACCATCGTAGCTACATTGAAGACGAGTCATGCCATGAACCTTAAGCGATGTTCCATTGTAAGCTGATAGCTTGATGTGAGTGTTTTTGAGTGTACCTTTAATCCCTTACGATGCACATTTATGTAATGGAATGATATTTGCCTGTGCAACGGAGTCAATTTTGAACATTTCTTTATTTTCTTGTGGACCAACATTTAGTTTAACATTAGCTTGATTTTTTTTGCTTATCATAAATAACTGAATTGATAAAATATTGATCATGTGTGTCACTTTGATCTGAGTCAGAAAAGTCATTTACCTCATTAATTTTGGCTCTATGTTGAGGTCGTGTGCTTTTGTCCTTGCTTTTCTGGAAACACACTGATGCAAAATGGTTCATCTTGTGGCAATAATTGCACGTCTATCCATTTGCCTGGCAAAGTTCTCGTGTGTGAAGCCTACTACCACCACAGTTATTACATCTTCCTTTCCTTTTCATTTTGGCTTGTATCCGGTTCTTGTTGGCCGTTTTGATCCTTCTTCTGACACCATGTTGTAGTATAGCCGGTGTTATTAATATAACGTACGGCGTATGTGGCTACATGTTTATTCATTCATACCCAAGCTACACGTGTACAACAAAGTATGAAGCGTAATCATTTAAACATAAGATTAACAGTAGCGAACTCTCATGGGATCTAGTTTTCAGTATAACACAGGTATGTCCGTTAAACAAATTTCTTGACAATATGTAACAGTGAAGACTCGGCGAGACAGCGACGACCAGTAAAAACACTATCAATTACACACACACACACGTAACTTTCTTGCTGATATGGCTGGAAAGTGTGCGGCATTTAAACATAGAAGTTATCGCGCATGCGTCAATCCGTAAAAGCACTCGCTTTTGCCAATAACAGGATTTTACAAACGAAATTCGTGTTATTCTATTTTGTTCTAAGAACGTTTTTTCAAGTAAAATGGTATTAGAAAAATTCACCAAAAAATGACCTTAGACAATGTCGTAGGAAAAAATCTAAGAAATTAGAAAATGCTATGTTAAATATCTTCGTTTGCCCCAAAATCAGTGAACATCCGGGACTTTGAACGGCTTTGTAAAAGACAACCGACTTAGACGTATTTTTGAAATGCAGTTAGGTAAAGTATAGACTAACAAGAAATATCTTTAAAAAAGATATACGGCGTTGATTGTGGTTGGAGTTGGTGAAGGGTAAAATCGAGTTGAATGAATGAGATCAAAGTCTTTTTCCATGCAGTTCTTAGCTGCATCACACGCAGAACGGAATGTTATGTGGAGTTTGTGCGGCTTATTTTACATTATTACATATTGGTATCATATATCTATTGATACAAAACAGAAAAACAAAAGAAGAATTCAAGTGAAATAAAAACATATAAGTCAACCGGTCACACGCGAAGTATCCGTACATATTTTAGATATTTATATGAACAAGTCTGTTTTAGGGGTGTGTCGGGCATTGCTATTTGATTCGATTATTAACAGTCTAATGCGCAATGCACATTGAACCGCAGTACACCCGCATAAATTAATGTGAGGAAATATAGTTCCATAACAATAATGATTATGATGCCACTTGAAGCGATTAACAATAATTACACATATAATTAGTATATAAGTGAACTAAATCTTGCAATAGACAAACACTAGTATAAATTATAACATTCTTTGACTTGAGACGTTGACGTGTATAACTGCGCTGTTTACAAATTTATATAAGAGTGCAATATTAAAAGCTGAGCTAAATATGTCTATCTTAACCCCTAGATATTTTTGACATTATTGCATTCGAAAACCTGCGAATCAACAGTTCTCAAACAAAACATATATTTCCGCAAATTGCTCCTCATGTATGTCGCTTATAATATTGCTTTGGGAGTAATAATTAACAAGGACCTTGTTTACATCAAATGACATTGTACTAAATTTTCACAGTTTCACCTAGCGATAGCCATACATGAAAGTCGGGGTACATCTAATAGGCTATGTGATAAACGGTACTTTAAGTTTACATTTTATTTTTAAAATAAGAGCGGTCTTTTCTTTTTCACGCCCTATTTGAAAAATAATCTTTAATTTTAATACTTATACTTTAAACGTATATTATGTAAATACATTGTTTTACGCGAACTGTACACGCACAAGGAAACAGCTGTGCTTTAAATATTGATATATCGACAAAGCGACCAAACAAACTATTTTTCCATCAGACAAAAATAGCATAGATTCCAATTTTTTCAATGAGAAAGTCGCAACCCCTTTACTCAAAAGTGTTACATGCTATATTACAAGAACGCGTTTTTTTTACCAATTATTCCAACGCACAAACATGGCATGGATTCCAAATTGTTCTCTCCGATTAGAAGTCTGAATCCCCTTCAGTGAACAGTGTTACATGATATACTACAAGAACGCGGTTATGTTGCCAATGTTTTAGGTAATTATGCTCAAATCAGCCAATGCAATCAATGAAGTGTCTTCATATGGATCTAGCCGCGGAAAGTTTTATTTGAATTCTATTGGACGCCAACAAAGGTCACGTAAGGTGAAAACCTAGGTAAGACAGCTAACGCCGAAAAAAACAGTAGACAGACATGAGCCACGCTCTGAGATAACCAGGCTTAATGCATGTGCGTTAAGTGTCGCCTTAGATTAGCGTGTGCAGTCTGGACAGGCTAATAAGGGACGACACTTTCCGCCTAAACTGGATTTCTTTAAGAAGAGACTTCATTTAAACCAAAAATTCTATGAAAACATTCTATGAAAGCGTAATGTGTTGTTCCTCATTAGCCTTTGCAGACTGCACAGGCCAATCTGGGAAGACACTTTACGCACATGCATTAAGCCTGGTTTTCCAAGAGCAAGGAACAAATCTATGTCTTCGTCTGGTTAAATGTCCAAGGGTTTGTGTTACCGGGTATGGATCTATAAATAAAGAAATTCCGATGTTATGATTCTTTATTACATATCAGTATGGCGAAGATGGACTGTGCGCCGATCTCAACAGTATTACATGACAGATGACAAATCATTATACCATATACCGGTCGCATAGCAACTTACATGATATATGCAATATAAAGAATAACATGTATATGATGACAGAGCATTACATCAACTATCAGTTGCCTAACAACTTATATAAAAGTAACATAATGAATCTTATCCGATGACATTGGATCTAATGTTGTAATATTCATATCAGAGATCAATTACTTGTTATGAGAGACACAATCACCTTACAATTTAGATTTGTTTGCACATTCTTACTCATAGTATTGTATTTAAGGTAACTATCATTTGATAGTATTGTTATCTTTGAATGAGTATTACAACATTTAATACAATGTCATCGGATAATGTTCATTATGTTACTATTATATAAGTTGTTAGGCAACTGATAGTTGATGTAATGTTCTGTCATCATATACACGTCATTCTTTATAATGAATATATCATGTAAGTTGCTATGCGACCGGAATATAGTATAATGATTTGTCATCTGTCATGTAATAATATTGAGATCGGCGCACAGTCCATCTTCGCCATACTGATATGTAATAAAGAATCATAACATCGGAATTTCTTTATTTATAGATCCATACCCGGTAACATTTTGGGGACTCGTCCGGGATCTAAAACAACAACTAAAACAACAACAACAACAACAACAATATGGATCCGACCAGTACCAGAAAGAAGATAGTAGATATTAGGAAAAGAATATATAACCTGGAGGCGGATCAATTAGCAGCACTGATCAAACTTCTGACGTCAAAACCAACTGTTCACTCACTTACGACAGATGAACAAATGGAATATTTGGAAGAGCAACTGGCAAACATTTTCGTAGAAAAGAATGAAGAAAAGAAAATCAAGCTATTAGAAGAACTAGAGAAGCATGTTAAAGAAGTGTGTCCGACAACGCCTCCAACAGTGCCACCCGTTTCTGTCAGTAGTACAGGGCATGGTGGGACGGTCCCATCAAAGCCACCAACGCCATCACCTGTGGTACCAAGCGTTCCGACCATTTTGAGGAAAGACTTTAAAGTACATGGTACCATTGCAGATACAGGAGGGTTAAGTTACGTGAGTTTAAAGAGGCAAATAACAAACGGACAAGCAAATGGACACACTGATAGAGAATTTGTAGGGGGTACTCCTTACATACCATCTACCCCGTCACATTTGCAGAAAATTAATCGGGTTGTGAAAACAAGTTTTTTGTACTAAGATGAAAACCATTTTTGGTCTACTAAATCCTAGCTTGATTGATGAACATTTATTGGTTAAATACAGCACGCCTTGAGACTGGAATGTCCTGAGTATGATGCTCGTTTTAGGAGAATTCTGAAGTTTAAATAGCCTTTTACTTGTTCATAAAGTTAATCAGTTTCAGTTTTTACAGATTGTTTTTTGACTCCCTAAATCTTCTGTGAAAATAGGATGAAATGCCACATGGCCTTTCAATGGAAGCGTATTAATACCCATTAAGGAGCTTCTAAGAGTAATCCCATGAAAACAGATCCATCCTTCATGGTATTCATTATCACTTTGAAACACATAACACGTGTATGAATTATCAGACATTGGACTCTATATGATTCAGAAGTCTATAGTCTGATTTATATCAAGCTTTTGATATGTCATTAACAGAAGGTTAAAGTTCAAACCCTTTCCCGCTCAGAAGCAAAGTGAAAATGGCTATGTGAACCAGCATATAACCAGAACACCCTGTGAGTAACTCGCAGGCTGTTTAACTTTAATGCTGTTTGCTGCTCAACAGTATATTGGGTTTGAAAATAAGGCCTTTAAAACAAACAACTATTCTGATTTTGTTTTTAATTTTATCTCATTTTCTAAGGGACTGTAAATGCATTAAAAAAAGTATGTGAGTGTATAAGGGTTAAAAAAAGTTCAGCTGAAGTTGCTTTGTTTCCGTTACAAACACCCATACAAAGAGATATAATCAAACAAACTAATATTCCAATAGCAACATTTTTATTTATCAGTTTCCTATAATAATATAAATAGTTTATTAGAATAATTAATAAATATTTTATCACAAACCAATTAATAAAACCGTTCCATCAACAACATGCAAACATTAACCAATATAGATATAGTAGCGAGATAAATGTAAACAAATGTATCTTTATAATTTCAGCAAATAAAACACAGTAACACAAGAAAGTACAATTTTACATTATATCACATACAATGAAATGCAAATCCCTAAGGTAAAGTTTTACTTTAATTTCAAATCAGGTTTTAAAGAACAATTCATAAATCACACCTAATTTTCTGTTCTTTTTTCAAAACTATTTTTGTTTTTATTTATTTAAAAAAAAATGCATTACCCCCCCTCCCCCAAACACACACTTAATTCCACTCAAATTCCACCACTAATAGAACCACGCCGGGTCTACGTCTGGGGCAGTGGTTCCTCCTCCTTGGTGATCCCGAGCTCGCGCAGGAAGTTGCTCTCCGCCTCCGAGTAGGCCGCGTACTCGAGCTTCAGGCGGTACTCAATCTCCTCGTCTGTCAGCAGCACGTTCGGCGCAATCTGTCAACACAAGCCTGTTTGTACTTCCAGATGGAACATTGTAAAAAGTAAATGAGTCTTGCTCTGTAAAAACGGGGCTCAATGCATGTGCGTTAAGTGTCATGCGGGATGAGCCAGTGCAGTCTGCACAGGCTAATCAGGGATGACCCTTTACGTCTAAACTAAATTTTCTCTAAGAAGAGACTTCTTTTAAACAAAAAATACCATAAAAGCATAAAGTGTGGACTGCACAGGCTAATCTTGGATGGCATTTTATGAACATGCATGAAGCCCTGTTTTCCCAGAGTGAGGCTCAAATATTATTTGTTGATTCAAACCTTATTCCTAAAGAGTTTGGCACAATCTGTTGACATATGACATGCAATTTGTACAACATAAATTACCCACAGAAGCTTCAATTTGACTCTGGGGTCAATGTTAATTTTTAAAAATACATATCTACTTGGACTGGTGCTTCAGTCCTAAATTTAAGTTATTTGTCCTGATCTAAAAATGTAACTTAATATGCTATGTATGTTTCCCGTAATTTTACACTTATACATGTATATAGCCGAATAGCATGACTGGAAGAGTATCTTTTTATGTTGTCCATAAATATTTAAATATAACTTACCCAAACAAATGACGCAAAATGGCTCACATTGTAAACTATCAATTAACTTTATTATAAAAATTGATCACAATAATCTTACTATTGATATATGTGTTGTGTTCTGAGAAAACTGGGCATCATGCTTGTGCGTAAAGTGTCATCCCAGATTAGCCTATGCAGTCCGCACAGGCTAATCAGGGACAACACTTTCCACCTTAACTGGATTTTCGCTTAGAAGAGACATCATTTAAACAAAAAATTCCATAAAAGCGGAAATTTTCGTCCCTGATTAGCCTGTGGGGACACAGGCTAATCTGGGATGACAATTTACGCACAAGCATAATGACCAGTTTTCTCAGAACACGACACATATGGGAGCATAGTGCCTAACAAAAATATTAATTTACATACAAACAAAACTGACCAAAACTTCAGAATGAATGTCAACTGTTAACAATGTATTTAACAAGTGATATGTTTTAGAAACACTATGCCCCCTTTTGAGCAATTTTGACCCAGATATTTGACCTTTGACCTTGAAGGATGACTTTGACCTTGACCTTTCACCACTCAATATGTGCAGGTTTATGAGATACACATGCATGCCAAATATCAGGTTGCTATCTTCAATATTGCAAAAGTTTTGACCAAGGTTAAAGTTTTGGGACAGAATGACAGACAGACAGACAAGACAGGCCAAAAACAATATACCCCCTCTTCTTTGAAGAAGGGGACATACAAACTCTGACGTAAATAAACTGCAAGTCAGAATGATGATGTTCAATAAAATATAAGAGAACTAACCGCAACAGTGTTGTGAATTGAATCATATCTTTTAATATTTGACTTTTACGATTGACCTTTGTGGTACGCCATAACAACTTATGTGACACGCTTCCACATAAAGGTAAACATAATTTGTTCCAATGATTTTAAAAAGCTTCAGTGACCTAATTTTTTGGTTGCAACAATTTATTAATAAAGAGATACCTAAGACGAATAATTTAAAAATCATTGAACAATAAGATCTCATTTCCATGTCTTCATGCAGGCTTCAAAATACCAGGCATGGTTATTAAGAGTGCATTAATTTCAAGAAGAATAAGGTAAGAGATATGTCAATTTCATTTTGGGTGAACAAGCAAGACATAATACTAGCAAATATAACTATATTTCATGATAACTGTTAACTGTTTTCAACAAAATGTTAAACATATGCTCATACCTTGTAATAATTGCACAAAATGGACAAAAACACACACAAAAACTAATTGAAAATGAACTAAACTTGTTCTAACCTGTCTTGTGTCCTGTGGGGTATAAGAATTAAACAAGAGATGTTTGTAAAAGACATATTCTTGCAGCAAAACCATACCTGTAACCTTGATCTTTGGCCTCTTGATTTGAAAATAATAAGGGGTCACCCTTTTTAAAGAATAACTGCGTACTGCTTAATATGAGCGTCAAATATTCTCTGAACATCGTGCGGAAAAAAAAATCATGTCACAAGCCTATGTGATCTTTTACTTTTTGGCCTCATAATTAATAGGCATCTTTTGTCCCATATAGCGCCTGGAATCAAATTTAGTGATATTTCACAGGAGAATGTGGACATTACATTCTTATCAATTGGTGGCGCAAACTCCATGAGTTTAATTAAAGAATTTTTATTGAAATTTAGCCCATATTCCTCTACAGCTAGAGAATAATAAAGGCGTGTTAGCTATCAAACAGCCTCGTTATGTTCTTACCCCAGCCTTCTTCTTGGCCTCATTCTCAAGTTCGCGCTTCTCGTGCTCTCGGAAGTCCCACCTCTGCACCACGAAGCCACGCCTCTTTACTTCACGCTCAAAGTAGTTTGCTATCCCAGTCACCTGTGGGACAAGAGAACCAAACATACAGAACTGGTTGTAGATAGCAAACAGACAGGAAAACCAACCTAGACCGCCTTTACAGAACTAAAAAATAACTACAATTATGATACTTATCTCAGAAGCTTTTAGCCCTAGATATAACATTATGCTTTACAATTTAAAGAAATGTTTCAATACTAAATGAGTCTCGTTCTGGGAAAACTGGGCTAAATGCATGTGCGTAAAGCGTCATTCCAGATAAGCCTGTGCAGTCTGCACAGGCTAATCAGGGACTACACTTTCCGCTTCTCTTTTAAACACAAATCCAGTGAAGGGGGAAAGTGTTTCCCTGATAAGCCTGTTCAGACTGCACAGGCTTATCTGTGATGACACTTTATGCATTAAGCCCAGTATTCTTGGATTTTTTTTATAATAAAACATGGCCCTGTACGGACCTCATTGGGCGTGGGCAGACGCAGGCTCCAGGGTATCTCCAGGATGTGCAGGGTACCGGAACTGTCCCCTACGGCCAACAGATGCTGCTTGTCTGAAATACGTGAAAGTGATGGCATAAAAACAATGAAACATACAATGACCAAACAAATAAACAAAGAATGGTTTGTTTAGTACACAACACAATTGTTGTAAAGCGTTTTTAGTTATTGGTGTGATATATGCTATGGCAGAATCTTGAATTTTGAAATATATTGTTTTCTTTTAATTTTATAGAAATATGAATACTTAACACTAATGCATTTGGTATAGCTAATTCTGAACACTGCTTAAAACACTGAAGATGGTTTGCTATCTTAACATGATAACATAATTAAGTTGTATCATGAAACATTCTTACTACACAAATTATCTGAATTCTCCATTTAAAGAGACACTGCATTGGAGAACTTCCACATTTTGAATATAAGAACTCATAAGTCAGGAATCCTTATTTCAGTAACTTACGAGAAACTGCATGCGGGTAAATCTTTGTGATTGCTGATGGGGACACGCTCTGGGTGATCGAGGGTTCATGTGTCTTGTCCAGTAAGTCCCAGACGTCGACGCTGCCATCCACCTTAGAGATGTAGAACACACCCGGGCGGGATGGGGACCAAAACCCGGACGTCATACGGATTGGGTTCGGGGAAGACTGGAGGATCGGTCCAGACTGAAATGGGCGGGAACATTTTATTGGAATGGTCTCACGACAGAGTTGGCGAAAAAAGGTAGGATTTTGTAGTTTAATTTATGTTTTGTTTTGTTGTTTATAAGCTGGTAGTATTTCTATTGTTTTTTATGACATAGTTTATTACTTTATCCTTTTAAGTTCTCTTTGTAATGATATTTATATAGAAAATAAAAAGATACGATGCATATTGATGATGATGTACAAAATTAATTTATTTTAAACATTTTCTGTGAATCCAAAATAGTAAAAGGAAAATCTGATGTAACATGCACGGCTTTGCTGTGAAAAGTTATCAATTATTGACTGAAGTACAAACATACACAAAAACCCTTCATACCAAACATGTGAGTCACTTTCAAGTCAAATCAACATTATCAACAAAAATCAAAGTCTAACAAAAATGGGACATGTATCCATACCTATTTTTTCTACAATACTTTTCTAGTCTCAATATGAAGTTAAATGGTGTACATTATTTTTGCTGTTGAACAAAGGTATTGAACATATACTAATAACAATGACTGTTGTTTGTGCAAAACAAATTAGACAAGACAATAACAGTTAAACTCGTTCTGCAAACATCATCAAACATATTAACACAAAACAACTTTCATTAACATTTATTTATCAACAGATTACCTTCAATGAATCGTTTTCAGCGACGTTCAAAGTTTTCAGCTAATATAAGATTAAATACAGAGGTACAAACTTGTCCTTGAAATTATTTCCAAGAAAGTAATTATCTTTTAAACAAGAAGTCTTTGGGAAAAAGGATGTACAGTAACAAATTTTGTTTAATGCAGGTGATAATACTTAAGAAACAATTTAACTTTAAACATTATCAAACATTCTAATATATGTCAAAATAACATGACTTATAAATTACTTCACAGTTCATTTACAAAAATGAATAAACATAAGAATATGTGCATGTGCTTACTGTAAACATAAGAATATGTGCGTGTGCTTACTGTACACATACTGCTACTTTTATAATGCAGACATGAAAATAATTATGCATCAAGTAAACATAATCTGTGACATCACAAAAACACTTTTCATATATAATAACTCTTTTTTTAGAACGCAAACCTTTAAAAAAAAAAAAAAAANGTATAAAGTATCGTCCCTGATTAGCCTTTGAGGTCTGCACAGGCATATCAGGGACAACACTTTTTGCTTTAATGGAATTTTGTCTCTTCTACAAAAAATCCAGTCGAAGCTGATAGTGTTGTTGTTGATTAGCCTATTTGGAATTCACAGGCTAATCTGGGATGATACTGTGCGCACATGTTTTAGCCCCTTTATCCCAGAGACTGCCTCAATTAGGACAGACTGATTTTACTGTACGCGTTATTTTGATACAACATACTATTGAAATACTTGCTGGTACAAAAATTGATCAACACTATAACACCTATCCAATCGTCAATACACCTTCAATGTGTGTGATTGCTTAGGTTACAATAAAATGATACAGTTCAGGTCACAAGATATATTTAGCATGCATTAAACACATGTTTCTAGTCTTTTATAGTAGAAATCATTAAAATTAAATTGACAAAACAGATGCAAATCCGTGTATGGTATTTCAGAATTGTGTAATCAAGTAATTATATTTTTAGCCATGCTCTGGAAAAACAGGGCTAAATGCACGTGCATAAAGTTTTGTCCCCGATAAGCCTGTACAAACAAATCCATAAAAGCACAAAGTGTTGTCCCTGATTATCCTGTGCAGACTGCACAGGCTTATCTGGGACAACACTTAACGCACATACATTAAGCCCAGTTCTCCCAGATTGAGACTCATATGTATCGATGCTCTGACTAGTAGTTCATTCCTCTAGCTTTCCGTCTCTAAAATTGAGCAGTTCTAGTAAATACCTTTATAAAATGTCTGATGTTAAACATCAGTTTCTTAACATGTGCATCTATTTTACACCAAATATATAACACACATGTCACAAACATTCAAGTTCAACGCAACTCCGCCACTCTGGTGTGACACCACTTACCGATTCAGCAGAGCTTGGGTTATTCTTGTCGATCTGTTAACAGAAGTGAGGCTTACACAGAAATGGTAAACTAGGTTACAAGCAATATGGAAGTTAGGAGAGAAAATATACAACTATGAAATGAGTCAGAGGTTGCCAAATCCATGGCCTATTTTACAAGCATGCTATGACAAGGAACCTTATTTTGCCAAAAATTGCTCAATACTTAAAGCAACCCGTGCGAAAGACAAAATATCTTACTGGACATGAGGACCGATAAGTTTTTTAATTTACCGGACGTCACCAGATTTAACCGGACCTTGTTCTTCTTCAACCAAACAATCGAAAATACCTTTTATAGAGTTTATTTTTATCATTATGATGTTCACAATGTTTAACAATTTTAAATACAATACAATAACAATTGAATTTAAACCTGTTCTATTAAGAGAAAGCTTTGTGAATTTTAAAACATTACTAGTAATTTAAAACTGAAATATTAAAGTAGTTTACTGTTCACATGAATAAAATTATAAAGTGACAATGAAAAAAAACACATCGCAACAATTTACACTAATACTCAACTCTTTCTCTATTTTTTTTGTCGGACATGAGGTCCGATAGTTTTGGGAATAATACCTGACCTCAGCAAATTTTATCACAAATGTCCAAGGTCCGACGTCTTTCGCATGGGTTGAATAAATGTACTGAGTAGTGTAAATACAATTATGAACAAGCAAATTCGTAGAATTGATATCCCCCGCAACATATATTTTGTTTAAGGATGGTTGCAAATTGGACGGATGAACATACTACGATACAAAGGGCCATTACTCCGTTATTAACAGATGGTGTACAATGCCATTTGGCGTGCATCATCCTCTTATCCATATATATACTCATACCAAGTTTCAATGAAATCCGCCAAAGCACTTCCAAGATATGGCTCCGGACACAAAAGTGCCTAGAGTAAAAAGCATTTTTTCAAGCTACAAGGGCCATTACTCCGTTATTAACAGATGGTGTACAATGCCATTTGGTGTGCATCACCCTCTTATCCATATATATACTCATACCAAGTTTCAATGAAAACTGCAAAAGCACTTCCAAGATATGGCTCCGGACACAAAAGTGCCGGATGGACAGCCCGGACGGACAGCTGGACGGACGGACGGACAACGCCAAAACAATATCCCTCCGCCTCTGGCGGGGGATAATAAAAATGATTTGCCAACCCTGAGAGGAAAGAAAAATATTAAAAGATTTCATAAAAATGACTATACACCAAAACCATCAACATTTATATTCTAAAATGTATTCTAAGAATAGCTTAATATGTATGGGATGGTTGTTGTTCTGTTATTGTCCAATTAAAGTAACAGTTAAAGCAACATTTCACCATTTATATGTTACTGTATTTTATTTACTCATCTTCAAAAAGTGCAACCATGAAGGAATAATTAAAAGAATAATGAAATCTGTTTTTCGGAGACTCCTTTAATACATTGTTAAAAACTTAAACATAACCATTCAAACAAGATGCTGCGTTCAATAAATTCATATGCCACCAGTGGGAGCCTTGTAAGTTTTAACTCATGGGCCAATTTGAATAAGTTTAAGTTTAAAAGAAAGTCAATATCTGGGTCTAAATGAAGTCAGGTGATATGGAAGTGTTGAAAGACAACATTCATGCAAGTATCAACGCTTTGTGTCCAGCAGTATTGACGTTAAACGAAATGTGTCATTTTGAGTTAAACAACTTTTTCGACCTTCTGAATTAGTTAAGGCTGAATAAAAGGGTCAAGGTCAAAATGAGGTCAAGTGATGTGTGTGTGTTGGTTGATAGTATTAAAAGAAAATATCCATTCAAGTATCAAAGCTTTGCAGCAAGGTGTATTGATGTTAGAGGAAATGCATCATTTTAGGGTTACCAGGTATTTGGACCTCCTGAATTTGTCCAAAAGTAGGTTAATGTCAAGGTCAAAATCAGGTCAGATGATTTGAGTGTGTTGAAATTGTTTATAGATAACATCCATGCAAGTATCAAAGATTTGCAGCAAGCTGTAGTGACATTTAAGACAAGACACGTCAGTATGGTTAACCAAGAATTTGTACCTTCTGAATAAGTCTAGGTCAAATAGATGGTAACTGTCAAGGCAAAGAAGAGGTCAGTTGATTTGGGTGTGTTTTAAGTGTTCAACAACATCATCCAGTCAAGTATCAAATCTTTGTAGGAAGCACTATTGATATACAAAACATGCCATTTTGGGCAAACAAACGGACAAGCCAATTGTTGTCATATGTAGATGCTGGAGGCATAAAAAGATTAAAATGTTCTTTAATGATTTTAGAAATAGATGATAAGGTTCAACTTTGAAGTCTTCTAAGTGATATTGGTGAGCAGGCATGATAGTTGTATAAAAAAAGACCATTCCATTTACAGAGATCTGGTAAAATAGGGCATAATGCATGTGCATAGTGTTGTCTGCACAGGCTAATCAGAGACGACACTTTTCGCTTTTATGAACAGTTTTGTTTACAAGAAGTCTGAATAAAAATCTAGTCTAGACAGAAAGTGTCGTCTCTGATAAGCCTGTGTGGACTGCACAGGCTATTCTTGGGCAACACTTTACCCACATGCATTAAGCCTGGTTTTCCCAGAGCGGGGCTCATAGAAATCATCGGAGGGCTGATGTTTTTGTTAGGAAAGAGTGAGTATCATATATAACCACGAGAACATAACCACGAGATAATTGCTGACAAAAACAGGTAGCTTTTTAACATAATGAAGCAGATACAAACGAACCTTCTTGAGTTTTTATTTATCTATTTTTCTTCTATAAACTCTACAGCAAAATATACAAAGTACTAGGATACATTGGTTATAAAATGTGCCAAACATCAATATTAATTGTGCAGATACCATAAATTCAACCACATGCAAGTAAGAAAAACGGCTATAGAATATTTTGCAAGTATAAGTGTAAAAATGGGTTATTTTTTACAAGCGTTTATATTAATGGGTAAACTAATAAGTGTTTGTATTAATGAAATAAATCATAAATGAGTGAAGGTGCTACTTATAAATATTACAACTAATTTAGAAATCATTGATAAAATAAATGAAAATTTGTAATTTGAATACCACAAAACCATGTAAATAAACATTAATGTTATGGTTGGGAAAGGTTCACATAATAAAATATACATGGCTACCAAGCATGGAAGGGTAGACATCTATTTTTAGAATTCAAGGGGGATCACTTACAACAACAGCCTCTTTCCAGATCGTGAAGTTCCAACCACCAACTACAAGCAGGATGTCTGTGAAAAACGGGGATCGCTGGAGTGCCATAATGGGTCCATCATGCAGTGTGTGATAGAAATCTGGTTTGGGGGCTGAAAAATTGTTAAAAAACAACTGCATGCATATGGGCCGCGCTCTGTGAAAAGGTGGTTTATGGCATGTCAGTGAAGTGTTGTCACAGATAAGCCTGTGCAGCCTGCACAGGCTAATCAGGGACAATACTTTCCACTTTTATGATAGTATGCGTTTAAAAAGAGTCGCTTCTTCCCTTTCGTCCCAGATTAGCCTGTGCAGTCCGCACACACTTTACGCAAATGCATTTAACCCCCTTTTCATGGAGTGAGGCTCATATATATTTTTGAAAAAGGTTGTATACAATAAAATTTACATTACCTTTAAATTGTTACAGACAAATAATTGTTATCTGCTTAAAATGGTAAACTGATTGTGTGGTAGTATGTGCGCAATACGGTTCCCAATATTTACTCTTGTGAGGAAAACGAAGCACTTCTTGTTTAGGGAAAGGGTTGCTGCTAACTTAAACAAAACAGTTGTACAAATTTGGTTCCAGACATATGGGCAATATTTGCATTGCAGTCAATCCAATGGTAGGGACAAAGTGAAAAACACAAATATGTCCCAACCCCCACATCTATATCCAACCATCCAAAAATAAGGGAACACCAATGCAGCCTTTATATGTGATGTATTAAATGTTTTATTTCATTGAATGATCAAAGAAAAAAATCATTGTGTCTCAATAATTCATTAAGGTTTTTAATATTTGGATCAGTTACTCCTAGAAAGTTTTTGTACTGGTAATGGAAGATATCCTCTTGCAACTTGAACTGTAAAAAATGAGTGTTAAACTGGAGAACTTGGTGAGCTTACTTTGGATCTTGCCTGTATCCTGATCCTTCTGTGGCATCCAGTCAACATAGACCACCTCCCCATCCTGAAATGAATCCAGTCAAATATTCAGTCAAGCATCCAGTCAACATAGACCACCTCCCCATCCTGAAATGAACCCAGTCAAATAGTCAGTCAAATATTCAGTCAAGCATCCAGTCAACATAAACCACTTCCCCATCCTAAAATGTACCCAGTCAAATATTCAGTCAAGCATACAGTCAACATAGACCACTATCCCTTCCTGAAATGTACCCAGTCAAATATCCTGTCGAGCATCCAGTCAACATAGACCACTTCCCCATCCTAAAACGTACCCAGTCAAATATTCAGTCAAGCATCCAGTCAACAAAGACCACCCTATCCCTATCCTGAAATATACCCAGTCAAATAGACAGTCAAGCACCCAGTCAAGCATCCAGTAAACATAGACCACCTTCCCATCCTGAAATGTATCCAGTCAAATTTTAAGTCAAATATTCTGTCAATCATCCAGTTAACATAGACCACCTCCCCATCCTGAAATGTACTCAGTCAAATATTCAGTCAAGCATCCAGTCAACATAGACCACTTTCCCTTTCTGAAATGTACCCAGTCAAATATCATGTCGAGCATCCAGTCAACATAGACCACTTCCCCATCCTAAATTGTACCCAGTCAAATATTCAGTCAAGCTTCCAGTCAACAAAGACCACCCTATCCCTATCCTGAAATATACCCAGTCAAAAATACAGTCAAGCATCCAGTCAAGCATCCAGTAAACATAGACCACCTTCCCATCCTGAAATCTAACCAGTCAAATATGAAGTCAAATATTCAGTCAAGCATCCAGTCAACATAGACCACCTCCCCATCCTGAAATGTACCCAGTCAAATATTCAGTCAAGCACCCATTCTAGCATCCAGCCAACATAGACCACCTCCCCATCCTTAAATGTAACCAGTTAAATATTCAGTCAAATATGGTGTCAAGCATCAATTCAAAATACCCTTAAGTAATTCAGTCAAACACTGATGCCAACGGTAAAATATCCAGTCATCTACCGAGTCAGCTATGAAATCAAATATCCTGACAATTACCCTGTCAATACACAAATCCGTTCTAATATTCTTTAACTGTCCAGTCTAATGTCCAAGCAAACACAATGTCAAGCATAATGAAGAGATATTTTGTCAAAACATCACAGTGCCAGTCAAATATTTAGTAAGTAAACCACGTAGTCAAAGTCTTAGTAATAAATCTGGTTATTACCAAGTTATATATTTCATAAAATACCCAGTCAAATATCCTATCAAATATACAGTAAAATTCTAGTTGTAGTATAATATCTTTGGGACAGACAAACAATTGGGTAAATAAATGCTAAAATTCCAATAACCTGGGTAAGATTCGATAATCAAATTGAATGATTCACAAAACAATAGTTGAAACTTCGACATTATCATTGAAGCTCCAAAAAATCCCTGTTAATCATTTCTGAATGTGCTCTCATTTTCCTTACACCACACCTACTCAGAATCATTGCAGTTGTCTATCTAACTTAAAGAGAACTCTACAAATGAAAAATGTGAAATCCGTGAATACTGGGCATCATGAATGAGCATATGAAGTATTGTCCCAGATTAACCTGTTCAGTCTGGTATTTTTCTTTTAAAGAAAGTCTCTTCTTTGCAAAAATCAAGTAAAGGCGAAGTGTTGTCCCTGATCAGCCTGTGTGGACTGCACAGGCTAATTTGGGACAACACTTTTCGCCCATAAAGCCCATTTTCCCTAGGCGACTCTTGAAATCCATTCATACCTCTGTGCCAACAAAGAAATGCGTCTTGACCGTCTGCAGAGTCCTCTTCTCACGGCCAGACCCGGGCTTTCCGGACTGGAAATACCCGCCAGTCACACTTGCCTCCTTGTCCGGGACATTGCCATCGGTCGCCTTGGATACTGGAACAATGGAGAAACGAGCATGACTCAACTTTGGTGCCAGGATGTGATTACCATGACATGATTTTTCTTCAGAACACATTTTTTAGGATTGTTGTTTTGGTAAACAGGATTTGTGTTGTTGCTGTTTTTGTAGATAATAACAATCTTATATTTAAATGGTTATTTCATACCAAATATTATTAAATTCTCCCACATTCAATGTGACAATTTCACTTAAGTACAACTTAAGGTATGATTTCCATTAGAAACTTTGTGAATATGGTTCCTGGTAAACAGTTAATAGAGAATTGGAACAAAACATGCAAATGATGGACAATAATGATTTGAATTCTTTGTAGGCTCTGCTTGCTGTACCAAGCACATATCAGCCACTTTATACCACACCCACTGCCATATCCTGGGTTTGGTTTTCCCTCTCCCATGTAAATTACATGCCCCTCTCTCCCATGCTACTTACATGCGCCTCTCTCCCCTTGCTTCTCAGCTATTGAGAACTTGGTCGGTGCGTGATCACCGCCCGGCTCAGATTTATGAAGATGGACCTGTGAGATAAGGTCATGGGGATTAGGTCATCAGTGTATGAAATGTATGAGCCACGAATTGGGAAAACTGGGCTTAATGTATGTGCTTTAACTATCGTCCCAGATTAGCATGCGCAGACTGAAGAGGCAAATCTGGGACGATACTTGGCACATTTATGGAATTTTTTATTTTAAGAAAGTCTCTTTTAAATAAAATCCAGTTTAAGCGGCATGTGTTGTCCCTTATAATCTTGCAAAGGCTAATCTGGGAAGATACTTTAGGCATATGCATTTAGCCTTGTTTTACCAGAGACCAGCTCATATTGTGGAAAAATGTTTAAACTTATTTGCATGCCACAATTATGCCAATTATACATAGTAAGAACTAATTTTGCATTCAACATTTAACAGAACACTGCAATACATCTGAATTTTTTTAAGATGGCAAAGGTATCAAATTTATTCTTTCCAACTTAGTTATCATCATTATTTATCGTTTGTAAAAGTTCACCATGACTATACTTACTGCTCTTTCAAAACTGTAAACTTCCAGATTGAAGGCTTAAAATTTTAATTTTATATGCTGTGTGACTACAACCACTGGGCCCTGTTTAGGGGCTTAAACCCACCTTCAACATGGGTAAATAGGGGCTTAAACCCACCTTCAACATGGGTAAATAGGGGCTTAAACCCACCTTCAACATGGGCTAATAGAGTTTAAACCCATTTTAAACATGGATAAATAGGGGCTTAAACCCACCTTCAATATTGATTAAATGGGGAGGGGCTTTAACCCACCTTCAATATGTGTAAATAGGGGCTTAAACCCACCTTCAACATGGATAAATAGGGGCTTAAACCAACCTTCAACATGGGTTTCCATGTGAGATCCAGGTGGCGGAATGTGTCGGGAACACCAATGGGGTTTTTGGTGGCGTCCTTGTCCTTTGGTTTAGACCCCTGCTGTTGTTGTTGTGGACCTTTTGTAGGCCTTGTGTCCCAAACCAGAACACAGCTGTAAATGGGAGACAAGCATCAGCATCAACATCAACATCAGAAATGCTTAAACAGTATGGGAGATTGTTTTGACATTGAGCGGCTTTTACCAGTATTTTGGTCAAATCACTATGATAATACTAACACTTAATGGATCACACTTTTCCTGGACAAGCAGCCCTTTTCCTGCCATTTTGGTAGAGTTTGTCACAGAAGTGACAAAGAATCCTCACCCCGCCCCCCGCTCATGGAGCATGTCGTAATATAAAGAAGTTGATACAACAACAAAATGTTACCCTTTGATCGATCGTAACCAAGCTGTGTAGAGGACCTCTACACCATATTATATACAAAATACTAACTTAAGAGGGTTATTTTGATGTATTTAACTGTTACAAAACAAATTTTACCCTCTGTGTTTTGGGATTTTGGAGGACTATTAGGAACTATGAGAATAGTGAAAATCAGGTTTAAGTATGCATAAATAGTCAAGGTACTTGTCTGTTGCACATGTGAATATCTGGCAGGACTCAAAGCCCTTGTTTTCCTGGGGCACCCCCATTCTGTTGATCTGAAATGGGAAAAATAACACACATACATGCATTTTAATTATTACAATGATAATTTTTTTGAAACTAAATCATCTTCAACTGATGATGCCTTTGGAGTTTATCGACATGTGCATGTGTGTATTAAACTCATACAACAGATCTTGAGAGTTGACTGTAAATACCCATCCCTTCTGAACAAAATTTAACACATTATTCATGAATGAGATGAAAAGGAAAAAACACTCGTAAAGTTCATTCATGCCAATTAAAAATGCTGTGGTCTCTTGAAAAACTGGGCTTATATAATGCATGTGGATGAAGCATTGTACCAGATTAGCCAGTGCAGTCCACACCGGCTAATCTGGGATGACACTTGCTGCCTAGAATGGATATTCTTTTAAAAGGGACTTCCTTTAAACGAAAAATTCCATAAAGTGGAAAGTGTCCCTCCCCCATAAGCCTATGCAGAATGCACCGGCTATTATGGGACGACACTTTAGGCACACACATAAAGCACCGTTTTTCCAGAGTCTGGCTAAAATGTATTTAAATATTTTCTTAACACTTTCCCACTCAGAAAAAGAGTGTAAATGGCTATATGCAAACAGCATAAAACCAGAACAGCCTGATGGTAACTCGCAGTCTGTTCAGATTGTATGCTGTTTGCTGCTCATTGGTACCTTAGGTTTTAAATAAAGCCTTTAAAACCTGAATCTTTTTAAAAGTGTTTAATTTCAATGGATTTTCTGATTAACTACAAACAGGTCAAAATGTGTATCTTAGGGGTAAAATGTTAAGAAAAAGCCACTTCCTGTTGGTATGAAATTCTCACCTCTACATGGTCAGGAAGCCACATGATGTCAGTGATGGGCGCGTGGTGGCTGTTCTCAATACTCGACACCGCGCAGTAACGCACAATTGGTGTCTTCAGGGCATTGGGGTCTTCAAATCCTGGCTGGAAATGTGAACTCAGAAATTGATCCTGTTTTGTTTTTTTGTTTAATACATTATGCTACTTAGTATAACGAGAACTTTGTCACAGAAGTGACGTATACCCCCATACGCTACATTGACACAGAATATTTCTTCACAAAATAAGAGAAGCTAATTTATGGTGATTTTTAAGAATGATTATGCCATTATCATTTATTTCCATTTTTGACCTTTGACTTCAAAGTAAGACCTTGACCTTTGTGATATAGACATCATTCTTTAGCGGGACACACCGTCCAATGATGGCGAACAAATGTGCCAAATTATTTTGAAATCTCTAAATGAACAACAGAGTTGTGGCCCAGACTAGCTCATTTATGGCCATTTTTGACCTTTGACCTCAAAGTAAGACCTTGACCTTTGAGATATCGACATCATTCTTTCGCGGGACACATTATCCAATGATGGCAAACAAATGTGCCAAATTATTTCGAAATCTCTAAATGAACAACAGAGTTATGGCCCAGACAAGCTCATTTATGGCCATTTTTTACCTTTGACCTCAAAGTGTGACCTTGAAATGATTTTGAAATCTCACATTAAACAACTTAGTTGTGGCCCAGACTAGCTCATTTATGGCCATTTTTGACCTTTGACCTCAAAGTAAGACCTTGACCTTTGAGATATCGACATCATTCTTTCGCGGGACACATTATCCAATGATGGCAAACAAATGTGCCAAATTATTTCGAAATCTCTAAATGAACAACAGAGTTATGGCCCAGACAAGCTCATTTATAGCCATTTTTACCTTTGACCTTAAAGTGTGACCTTGACCTTTGAGATATCAGTGTCATTCTTTCGCGCGACACACTGTCCAATAATGGCGAACAAATGTGCTAAATGATTTTGAAATCTCACATTGAACGACAGAGAAATGGCCCGGACAAGCTCATTTATGGCCATTTTTTACCTTTGACCTCAAAGTGTGACCTTGACCTTGGAGATATCGACGTAATTCTTTCGCGCGACACACCGTTCAATGATGGCGAACAAATGTGCCAAATGATTTTGAAATCTCTCAATGAACAAGAGAGTTATGGCCCGGACAAGCTCATTTATGGCCATTTTTGACCTTTGACCTCAAAGTGTGACCTTGACCTTG
>VMBQ01003741.1:0-97661 GCA_007657795.1 Dreissena rostriformis | reverse complement strand
TAACCGAAAGTGGCTGCCAGGAACGAGGCAGCAACCGACTCTTGCAACCAGGTAGTGACATCATCAATGACGTTATCATAGGAATCGGTGTCCGAGTCGGAGAGCGCGAGGTCTTCCTCGAGAAGATCAACCGAGACCGACTCAGCTTCCACTGCGCACGAGACACCTGTCAGGATTAGTAAAATAATAAATTCTTAGAATTGTCCTATGATGATCATTATACTATAACAACTGTTAGTAGGATATATGTGGCGTGTTCTGACAAAACTGGGCAAAATGCTTGTGCGTAAATTGTCATCCCAGATTAGCCTGTGCAGTCCGCACAAGCTAATCAGGGACGACAATTTCCGCTTTTATGGATTATTTCGTTTAAATGATTAATAATACGTTGACCTATTTTAAAATAATAGCTATTCGTCAACCAACCTTCTTCAAAACGCAAGTTCTGCTTAAATATGCAATTAAAAATTAAATTAGCGCTTGATAAACAAACAGAGCTATTTTTATAATCGGGAAAATCCGTATTGTCTGTTTTCATTATCGTTTTACAGACTATGGTCAGTCGCCCATACGGAACATATTCATTTTAAAGAAAACTCTAATTCGTGATGATATCATGTTTCGGTAAAAGTTGTGAAAATTTAGACAAAGAAAGTTGTAGTTGTAGAAACAAGAATATTTCAGGTTAGTTATTGGATTATAAAGTGAAAGTGTATGTCTATTGTTGGAAATATGGATTTAGTTCGTGTTTGTTTTTTGCCTGACCGATTCAGAACAAACGCCAATGTTAAATCTTCTATTGGTTACGTAAAACCTGGGTTGTCAGAATACTAACACAATTAATTCCCTTTACATTTCCAATAACCAACCATTTTTGCAGCAGACACAAGACCCAGAAGGCTCTGTTGAGAGCACAACCGGGGTCGTTGTCAAGAGGAACAAATAAGTCGTAAGATATTTTCAATCACCCAATGTTTAAGTGGTACTATTCTAAACTATGAGATTATGTACATATTTATTACATCGACGATGTTGGATATATAATGTGTTCATGTTTAAATAATTGGTTTTGCATACAGGGTCAAGAAAGGTCATTTAAAGCGGTTTTAATATTAAAACGAATATTGTGTGTGGATGTTTTCTTCAAATCATTATAGGCTTCAGTAGTGAGTTGGAAACTTTACTATTGTTTTTTTTAGTACGGAAACCGAAGCTGTGAATGAAAATATGTTAACAGGTATATAACTTGGAAAATACATTTAATTATATGAACTATGAGGACTTGAATGACTTATTTAAAGTTTGACAACTCACGCCATTACAGGAATGTCATGTTAAACATCGTACATGAATAGGCGTGCGTAGAATACATTTAGTTTTCTCTTTTAAGACGGCTCGAAACATACATACACCAAGTAACGAGAGGAATTCGCGGAAAACAGCCCACGTTGCGGAAAATGATTCGACACATGATCAAAAATTCTCAGAGAGACTTTCACGTGTTCTTGATTTTAAAGTCGACAAACACTCAATACAGTTTAGAAGGAAAATATTGTTCTCTCAGGAACTGGGAATGACACTACTTAACAAAGCCTTGAGACATAACAGTTTATCTATTCGGAAGTCAAATCGAGATCAGTACAACAAATGGAATGAAGTCTGACATAGACATCTTACAACGTTTTAATACGTTTCGTTTGTTTCTTGATTCAGAAATTCCACTTCTTCAGCGGCATCATCACCAAGTGATGATAATGGTGAGCAGTACTGTGTTTTAAAAATGATTTAACCATCAACACAAGCAAGGCGTTTTGAAAACTTGGATCCTAGTAGGGATCCTCGTGATATTGTTTATTTTATTTTTTTTGAAGGGATAGAACATCAACTGACGGCATGATTCCACATACAAATATGTTCGACACCTTAAAACAACGTCTAATATTTAAGCATGCAAACTAACACGGACCTGCAGAAAGTATATGGAATATGGACAGTGTTAATGCGTGTTACTGTAAAAGTATTCCTAGGCAATGCAAGTTCGTTTTCGAAAGGCCTCGCTCTGGTCACTGGCCTTCGGAAAAGACGTTGAAAAAAGCCAAGACATATGGAATCTGTATAGTTCCACAGGGACCCTCCAAAAGTACGAACATTTGTGCGAACGATAATTTTGATTATCAATGGCGACTTTCCACAAATCTAACAGAGCGGCCATTAATGTTTAGTTTAGATTCAGTACATATGTTATGACAAAGATGTTACGAAAGGAGTTGTTTGAGCCAGAATATCTAGATAGGCTGAGTACATATCATTTTAAAACCGCTTTTTTTCTTTGCGGTCGAGAACACCCCGCTTGATGTGTGGAGGAGGGACTATATTTACAATTGTGCCAAGTACATTCTTGGAACCTTTAGGCGCTTCTTAACACGCCGAAATAGTCCACATTTTACTATAGAGAATGCTAACCTTTTTGAAGGGAAAATTAAAATACACGAGTTCCCGAAATTGGTGGATAAACTTACAAATGTAGTAAATTCACTGCGGACAAAGATCGAACATATACAAATGGACAACATTGGAAAGTCGCTAAATGAGTACAATTCGAGCAAGCATGACCGCAGCAGGTATACAGCACTAGTTGATACAGTGTGTAATTTAGTTCTGGAACAAATAAATAGTTTTAAATTTTCAGACACACCCTTCAGTTACAGGATAAGGATAGCTATGTTTGAAAACGAACTTACATACTTTGAAACGTATCATCGCGCCCCGATGGAGAACTACAGAAACTATGACTATGAATTGCATTGCTTAATGTCAGCTCAAGCTACTGTCGGTGCTTCTGCAGAAGGCATACGCACATGAATATAATGAGGATGGTATCAATAAAGTAAGATAAATGCATACACATTCTCTAGAGTCTGATATCATTGAAAACTACATGCGATACGCTTCCTTTCTTTTCTGCAATGGAGAATACGATAAAGCATGTACATATTTTGACCTGATTGAAAAGCAGATAGAAGAAGATAAACAATCTAATCTAATTTACCAGTTATGCGTTTCTCCGTCGGAGGCATTAACATTTAAGATAGCAAAGCAGGACTATGGACAGATTTTCAAACAAAAAAAGTCTGTCTTTTTGATATTTAAACAAGCAAAGGCGATGTGATCTCCTGAATTCTTGCGGTGCGAAATGTATCGACAGTGTTTAGGGACAGACCGTTCAACCGAAAAAACGTATTTATCCATTTCATAACAACGAAGACAACATGTGTGTGCAAATCGAACCGTATCTCTACTTTCTACAGTATCTTACATACAGAGTACTCAACCAAGGATCTACACAGTCGGAAGCATTGAGGAAATTATCGATATTCACTAAAATATTTAAACCCACAACATTCACATCACTGAAGGGCGATCTCTTTTTATCCCGCTTTGATACCTCTTTGAACATGCTAGGGCACTGCTTTGAACTGGACTAGAAATTTGAATCGGCGTGGAAGACTTACAAAACGTCTTTACAAATTCTACCTCAAAGAAATGCGGCCGTCTTGCATATTATTCGACTTCTCTGGCACGTTGTTCAAAGTCTGCGAACTTAGAGACATTTGAACTCAAATCTCGAAGTGACAAAGCGGCAATGTTATTCTATTTTTATTGTTTTAGGACTGAAACGCGTTATCAAATTATGATTTAACATGGTGACAATTTACAAGATTAGTATTTTAATGCCAAACAGGTTACAAGACACCAGTATGTTTCCAATAAAATACAATTCATGTTTATGCATTAACGGTAGCAACTGTTTTGTTTTAAATTTGTTAACCTTATACTAACCACGCAGTTATATTTACTAAATGTGCAATATTAAATATTTACAATCTGTTGTTAACATATGTTTTCTTTATAAAGCATGCCAAGATAGCCTAAGATGTTTATTCCATTTTGCATCCACTGTTCAAGGGATGTGTTCACATACGTTTAACTTGATACAATGTCTCTGGCTAAAATCTTGATGGAATCGATCTTTAATTAAAATTATTAGTGCTATTTTTTATCTTAATATTTTGTTTACAAAATTACACATTTATACACATTGAGTAACCATTAAGGGACATACTGAAATAAGTTACACAAACACACACATTTTCTTTCGAAAGTCCATCCTGCTTTACTTTCATACATTAACACATGTTCACATTCATTTTATTACAATTGTATGCATGTTAACCCTGCGTTTTAATCGACTTTTTGTGCAAATTATAGTGTTTTTACCAGACAGTTCAGTGCAAATTTGGAGTAATACAATATCATTACTGTCTCTTAATAGCAACTAGTGTTATCTTCAATAGGTAAATAAAAAAAGTAAACTTGTTTACTAATTAAAGAAATATACAACAAAATATTCACTCATAGTGTATGGACACTTCAGCTGAGCAATATTTTAATGGTAGTTAATACGTTTTAAAGTTATCACAATCGCCCACATCAAAAGTGAAATCGGTTCTCTACATTAACAGTCGTCCAAGTTATAGGTCCGGACAAGTCAATGAATAGTCTTCTTGTTCGACGGAGTAGATGAACCAATTAAAGGTCTTCTTTTCTCTAATAAAAATGCAAAAAGTCGAAGAACTTAGCTGGTACATACTTATAAAACTTGATGTTCAATTTAAAACAATATTTCGCTAAATATTCAGATACACAAGATACACAAGAGTCTGAGGTGTTAACACTGGAGTAAAACTCGCAAAGTTCAATTCACAACAGTGTTTGTGGTAACTTTCATTTAATTGTATTCATTAACGTCATACCCGTTTGCAGTTTAGTTTATTTCGGTCAAATTTGTGTATACATTTCAACCAGATGACACTCATTCCGAAGTTCTAGTCCATTGTGTGCGTTTATTCATGAAAGGCTTGTTATGCAATCTAATTGTCCACTTATTGGCTGTAAAACTATAAATGCTCATATGATTTAAATATTATAGTGATATAGTGTAGAGTAAACTGATAGCTAACAATATCAGTCATTGTGCTTCATTGGTCTGTTGTAATAAAACTTAAAGATTGAGGGACACCATAAAAGTACTCTTTATTAATCGTTCTATTCCCCCATATATATGTTGTGAAATTACTAGAAAGTTGCAAAAGATATTAAATAACATTGTAAGGCTAGGACAAGAAACGTTGTCGTTAAGACAAGTGAGCGTTTATGACCCTAGCTCAATTGAAGAAGAGGATTAACAAGTTTGTGTCGAGCCCTGTAAACAAACATAACGAAAACACTGTGTTGTCTTATACTGTGTATTTAGATGTTCTGTAAAATGTGTAAACATCAGTATTTACATAAAATGTACTGACATATATACTATATTGGTCAGTAGTGTATATAAGTAAGTAAACACATATATAAATATAAATAAAAAAATACAATATATATGTCAGCAGATTTTATGTTAAATAAATAGATCATTCGGTTTTGTAAAATTGGCGAGATTTCGACAGGCGTTCATATACCAATACCAATTAGGTTTTTTTGGTGCCAAAACAGACCTGAATATAGGTCGTACAATTTGACACTCATTCTTTACATGCCTTTTATTAAAATTAAATACCTCCGCATTTAAATACCGAACATATCACTATACATCAAAAAGCGATTAGACAATTGAGATACAGTTAATTAAATTGTGTATTGGTATACTTGAGATTGACATTAAACAGACAAAACGACAACTATACTTGATAACTCGATTTAAAAGCTAGTTTAATATCGTGGGAATCACGTGAATCGCTGCTTTATATTAAGTCAGTTCTGTGTACGTTTTAATATTGAATGAACGCTCAAATTAAGGTAGCTATCTGAAGAAGTTTGAAAAGTGTAAAAGCAGGAAAACAAGAGGTAAAATTAACGCTGTTATATACAAGTTGGTAAAGTTTTCTTTTCATATTATTTGTATCTAACTTTATTCGTTGAATAGACTATTACGTCCACTAAAAAAATATATATATATATATCGAGACTATAATTGCTTTGTTTCACAGCACGGATAAGTGTTGTACCTCAACATGTATAAATAAAAAAGGGCCAAACCGGCAGGCTCTATACTAAAGAATGTTTGTTATCGCAGAATGCATACTTTTTAATATTGTTATCTATAGCAAGTTGTATATGTTAGGATATGTTGTCTTTTTTTTCACAAATTATTATTCTTTTAAGTAGTTGCCCATTTTTAATGATACAGTCTCTTGAATAACAAAACAAATCAGGTAGTGTCTGTGATACTGAAGTGAAAAAAAAAATGTATGGCTCTTACAATATTGATCTTTATTTAATTGTCCTCTGTAATTAAGCAACAGTTGGAAGAAGAACGTATTGACATTAAGCGTTAAGCGTGATTATTGCTTAATAATTGTTCAATTCCTACTACTTTATTTTCAGCTGACACCAGCCCGTTGATAATTGCCACAATAAACCACGCTCATTGGTCAGTAATTTCTGAAATGACTAAGTTAAAATATACAATATACCTAAGACTCCCTATTTAGCAAAGTTAGTGATACTTCGGACTACTTAAAAACTCAATATGTTTGTTGCAAATTATTTACAAAATGTATATTTATGCTTGTTAGTTGTAAACAGTCTGACTGTAATAAATAAATACAATATCAGTTTACCGCTGAAAACAGACATGTATCTTTAGTTAAGTCGACAATGTATACAAGGTATGCAACAGTTTATAGTTATTTTGGTTTACAAAGATGCGTATTTTTGATAAGGAGAAAAGCAGCTCAAAAATAGACCTGATCAAAACCTGAAAACATGGAGGTATGTCATTAATTTGTATATAATGCTCACATGAAAACGAAATGGTCATGGTGATGTATTGTGACCACCCTGTGGCCGGCGCCCATTGACATGCATCATGTGGGGTTAACTTTAAGCTCGCTTTTACACTAGATGCCATATATTTTCATCAAATCTTTATGAAACTTGGTCAGAGTGTTTATCTTGAAAAGCTATAGCTGAGTTTGAATCTATTTCATGTGCATTAAAATCTATGAAATATTTATTAATGTCTCAATATTGATGAAATATGGTCAGAATGTTTTATTATCTAAAGTTTATCTATGCTGAGTAATACACCGGGTCATATGCGTCCAAAAACTAGTTCACGAGGCCAGATCTTCAACAAAAATATCATTGAAGAGGCCTATTTTTTTCTAAATATTAATGTTATTAGGCCCGAATGTTTATCTTGTCCATGTATTGACCCAGTTTGAATCTGAAGTGCAGCCTAAAAATAAGCCATCGGTTCAAAACTTAGGAAAAACCTAGACACTATTGTATAGTCCAAACTTTGTCAAGTTTCGACTTTTGCTATTTCTCTATCTCAGATGCGTGCTTTTATGCCAATATGACATTTTTGTTTATAGTTTATACTGAAAAATGGTGTCATACAGCGGACCAACCTATGTATACAAAATGACGGACTAACGTGTGGACCAAATATAAACTAACCGACCAATAACACAACATGTTTGTCATTACAGCCAAGATAGACACACACACACACATATACATACATAGAGAGAGAGAGAGAGAGATAGAGAGAGAGAGAGAGAGAGAGAGAGAGAGAGAGAGNGAGAGAGAGAGAGATAGAGAGACAGAGAGACAGAGAGAGAGACAGAGAGAGAGAGAGAGAGAGAGAGAGAGAGAGAGAGAGAGAAAGAGAGAGAGGAGAGAGAGAGAGAGAGAGAGAAAGAGAGAGAGTGAGAATATGCGCCTTTATGGATTTCTCAAAAGTCACAACACATGAAACTTTTAAATATTAAATCCCGATTTCTAGGATTGGTGTGAACTATTATATTATCGGATATTTTTATACAAATCTATCAATAAGTTGTAATTAGCAAGAAAGATACATTTATATTTGTTAAAATTAAAGCCAATGATATCAACGGTGTTTTTAAGCAATCTTATATAACTTTGTGGGATTAATACGTACTAACATGATAACGATATATAAAACATTGTCATTACCTGATCAAAAGTGAAATAGTACTTGTTATGTAGGTTTCTCAGCACTTCGCGGACTTGTCTATACGAATGTCGGAAGTACTTGATGATAGTGGGGCCGGGAAATATAATGTTATGGAGCGGAGAAAAACTAACTTATGGAGAGAATGCTTGATAAAGATAGCGTATCAATATTATGGAACTAACTTCGAATGTTTCCATTTTGGGAGCCAATCGGAAGGCACCACCATTCCCGGTCTTCAGGCTGATATAGATGTTTTAATCAGTAAACTCGATGCGAATATCATGAGAGTTTGAAGAGACTGGGAGGCCGGTGTGCGGAACCTACTGATGCTTCATGATGACATCACCCCTCCTCAACAGTACGTGTTACAGGTCATCGAAGAGGACACAACGGAACCGCAGACTAGTTTGTGTTACGTCGAGCACGTAAGAAAAGATTCTGTGCAAGTACTCTTCAGCGCTAAAAGATTTAAACAGGTTCTCGGCATACAACGAGTGTGGTAGGAAACGCAATCACAAATGGGCCTTCTGTGTGCGTGTTGCCTAATCGGGATATGGTATTGGCATTTCCAGTATGCAAACCTCTTCCTGAAATACAACGATGCATAGACAAATGTAGATGTAGACACTGGCCGCCTGCCAAGCTACTGGACACTGCACGGGTAGCTCCGTGTTTTCTGGTGGCAGCCAGTCATCCAGACAGTATTTACAAACGCGAAGAATGGCGACTGTTTCCGAACCTAATAGAACGAATGTTGATGTTGAGCTTTAATATGACACAAATCAAATGCTATATTAATTTTAAATTAATAAAAAATCCTTATTTTCTAACATTTTGGGAGATTCGATAACAGGCTTTCATAGCAAAACTATAATGTTTTATTCCATAGAAAGAACACATCCTTCTCTGTGGTTAGAACACAACCTTATGTTTCTAGTTTGGCTTTGTTTACACGTATGAAGGAAATGTCTGCGATTAGGAAGGCTCCCGCATTATATTATAGAAGAAGTGAACTTGTTCGATGGGAAAACTCTCTACGGTGCAGCAGAAACGCCTTTTTGAGTATATAGACTCCGTGTTAAGGAACAATTTACACGATGTATTTGATATGGATATAGATAATATAGGATGTCGGTTACAAGCGTATAGTATTCGACGAATTGGATTAGCTGGAGAATATGGACGTGTATGCTTACGAAACAGCATAAGCTTACTACTGAAGTTTGAGTGCTTGGTTACGTTACTGAGAAATGCAAGATCTATAACATATGAAGAACACATTTCTAAAACAACCTGTGGGCGATATATACAATATTTAATGCGCAATATTTGTGAATACTACACGAATGGCAGATTAAACAATGTTGCTTTAGAATGTATGACATACTTGTACGCGTTACAAAATGCAATGCAATCATCTAACTGTTTGCGACTACGAAACGTTCTTGACAGCGAAATCATTAGGCGTTTTCAATATTTCTTAAACACTGATGTAGCTTCAAGTCGCTTAAAGTTGGCCTCGTTATTGTACTGTAGTGGACAGCTTCACGCGTCAGTTAATGTGTTGGAGGATGTGGAGAGGAGGTTTCACAGCAAGGTGAAGGATGTTTGTTTGTATAACCTATTCAAAGAAGACGGTGATCTCGAGTAGTTTGCTGATATGTTATCAGGTAACAGTGTCGACGGATTCAGTGAACCGCCTTTCGAATTCTGTGTCACATTTTTAAGAGAAGAATCGTTGTGCACTCGTCCCATATTGTTGTTTAAAATGTATCGAAATATCACTGAAGATGAAGTGGCACGGAGAAATTACTCGAAAAAACATTTGATGCGCTGTGTTGATGTGGATGCTCGTCCATTTCTACACTATCTACAATATCTCACATATGGAGGAATCGGTGAACGTTACAAACAGCGTAATGCATTGCGCGAGTTGACGAATTATACGTGTGACACAAGAGATAGCCGCAACCTGCGTCACGGGGACACTGACCTTAACAGTCTGGGGCACTGCTATGAAATGGAAGGAGACTTTGAAAGGTCGCTACATTACTATAGAGAATTGCTGCGTTATCGCGGAAAAAACAATGCCGCTAACTGGCACGTCAGGCGTATTCTGCTTCTTTTTATAATGAGGGGTTAACATTTTGTAAAGAAACAGGTTAATTGCGCACGATGTTAACAAATGAACTATGGACGCACTGTTTAATAAATCTTTATGATGTTTTATGTTTCATGCATTCAATGTTATACAATAAAAGAAAACCCAATTAGAATTATATGTATATTTAAAAATACTAACATCGCTTTTATGTTTGGAAAAAAGAAAATGTTCACATAGAGCAGGCATTATGTTGTACATTGTGTTATGTTGTGTTGTATACTGATCGATGTTTGTCATGTGATTTAAGTGTGTTGTGAATGAATAATTCAACTATTAGATTGATGTTATGAAATATGAAACCATTTAGAAAATACTGTTTGAATGTGAAGTTACCGTTGAGACAGAAAGCCAGACACATCTAATATGGACGATAGCATTGCATTAACAACACAACACATTGCAAGTGATACAAATATCTAAGACCAGTAATGGTCTGCTTATATATACAAATGACTGCCAATACACGCATGACGGTGAGCTGAAGTAGCTAGTGGATAAGAAGTCGCTTCTTCGTTTCGTCGGATTGTACACAATTATTGTTATAAGTTTATTTAGAAAGCTGCTTGTGCATGTATGTATTTGTGTACTTTATATGTGCAATCTTAAAGCTAAAATACAAACGGGTTGATATGACTATTATTTATAATTCGACGTTTAAACAAAAACAATATTCATAGAGCTATTTATTTCGACGTATATAATGATTTGTTTTGTTAGAATAAAAAAATACATGTCATTGTTTTTTAGTATTTATCAGTGCTAATGTTTGTTTATGGTTTATGTTTCTTTATTAGATATGTATGGACTAAAATAAAGACAAACAACCAAATGCACACACGATGTGTTATAAAACAATTCACACAGCTTCACAAACGTACAGGCATGTCATATAAATGCTACATAACCATTTGAAAATTATAAACACGAATCGAAAGATCAAATATAATTGCAGTATTTTCAAAGTCATAATTGAACAAGTATGCTTAACGTTGATACCAGCATCTGCTATGTGTGTTTAATAAGTAGTGCTAAACTGCTTAGATTAGATGAGCTTAATTGGAAAAAAAAGTGGTTGTGTTTAGCGTATTCAATAATTATATTGAAATACTGTGAACACTGAGCAAAATCATACCTACTTACACTAAAAACGTAATGCATGTATATGGTTATTATATGACTAGTTAAACGTCTAGATATTTAAATTGAGTCAGTTTCATGTGTATTTGTTATTTCCTTTTATAATGGAGCAATTAACAAGACAACAACTCAATTGAAGGATTGCCTACATGTCTGCAGGATTTAAAATATCATAGTTTTTTTATCCTTTAATTTACGATTTATACATGAAATCGGTTTCTTCCAATTTAAAGCAAAGTTAAGCTTCCTCTTTTGTAAAAATGACCGTTACTTGGAAAACAAGCAGCTTATAGAAACTCATGCAGTACATTTATAAAATAAATTGAAACACTTATCAGTCCAAATCAAGTCACCTGGTAATTGTTGCTCTAATATTGTCGAGTGATCAACATAAGCTGTATCCGATGAAGATCCTGGATGAAGATCCTTGAACTATAAATAAAACATAACGAAATATTTAATTATAAAATAATGTTTCTGTACATTGACTGCAAATGATGTGGATATGAAATACAGTTCTTAAATGTTTTAGTGGTGAAATAAACGTAATTTATACTGGGACATAAATAAGCTTGATCCATTTGCCTATAAAATATGTGCTAGGCTCACACATTTTCAGAGGGAAAACGCATGTGTTGGTTGTACAAAAATCTACTTGAAATGGTCAAAAAGTTAATTTATATCAATGGGTATATTTATATTACAAGTCTAACACACATATTTAATCCAATGGTTTTGAAACAAATAAAACAACAAATATCAAATGTCAGATATGTCAGGATTTCAATGATATCATTTAGATGGTATAACAGAAAGCATAATACACACAAATTATCTAACCTTTATCAGATTGTGTTGATATTTCGACATCATAGTCATCATCAGCACTGTAGTCATTCGTATGGGAATTATGGTCATGGACATATTTCGGAAGATCTACCGGAATATTGTCTTTTTACATTTTCATTTTCCTCTATATTCGGCCGATGGCATCGATTGCAAAATTATTTATGAAGAAAACGATGAAAATCCGAAACCTATATCAGGGAAATTATTGTCCTTATAAACCTCTTTTATAAAAGTACAACAACAATAAAACATAAAGTGAGTTAAACTGGTATCACCGCCATGAAATGGTCAATGCAGAGCATTGGTTTAATACTTTTGTTATTATTAAACATATATGCCTTTATTTAAAATTATGTATTCAAATTATTGTCTGGAAATTAATATTGAATTTGCTCATGCAAAAAACACATGATATTTTATCATAATTATTCTAAAATATTAAATTATTTTTAAAACAGAAAGTATACTTAAACAATATGACGTTCCATATATAACTTTTAGAAATTAACCTTGAAGAGGTGTTCATTTCTGGAAAATATACATTTTTCTTCTGAAAACAAAAAAGTTTGTCCATTAATTTCCTTTCCATTTACGAAATGACAGTTACATATCCAGTTATTTCCGTAAACCTCCCTGTCTACTCGTCGGAAATAATTTTATTTCTTTTTTTTCATGATCAAATATATCAGTATTACTCATATACAGAGAGTATTTATGTTGGATCTGGGGGAATATCATATATTTCAATTCAAGAGTGATCATAGCAAATATTTTTTGTCAATAACCACGAGTGACTTTAAATCGATATTCCACCGAATCCAACACATATTATTATATTTTTGTTATTTTATGATTTCATACGCTTTCACAGAGAGCAAAGAAGAAAATCAAAACTATATATCTGATGTACGCGGAAGCTAGAAAACGAAAGTAAAGCTGCTGGACAGTTTAAAAATGCTATTTATAGCGATCGATATACCTACATAGCTATTTTAATCGTCGCAAAAACCGGTTTTGGTCGTTGTTCGGTCGCCCCATGCGGAACATACTTGTTTTCAATCAAACTTAGAGTCGTGATAATATCATGTTTCGATGAAAGTGGTGAACATTTAGACAGAGGAAGCTGTAGTCGTGTTAAATTGAAACGAATGATATCTTGTCAATTTTTAATATTTCAACTTATGTGTGTATACAAATTTAGCAATAATAATAGTTCGGGCACGTAGTTGGATTAAACATTATGTGTCTATTGTTGGAAATATGGATGTATTGTGTTTGTGTTATTTTTTGCCGTCCGATTCACTCAAAGTGCAGTTGTTAAATCTTGTAGTGGATATGTTAAACCTGGGATTTCAGAATATTAATGAAATTATCTCCTTTTAACTATCTAATAATAACATAACGTTGTTGCAACAGACACCAGACATGGAGAGTACGAACAGGGTCAGTGTCAAGAGTACTTAAGACTCTGTAAGTTTTTTTTTTACTTATTTCTTGGTTTAAATTCCAAAGTATTGAATTTGGGAGTCTATGATTCGTGGATCATGTTGCATATCTGTATATGTTTAAATAATTGATTTGGCAAAAAATGCCAACGAAGATCGCTTAAAACTAGTTCTATATAACATATACTGTATATTATATATATTTTCTTGACTTCAGTAGTCAGTTGGAATTAATACTATTGTTATGTTGTGTTATTTTAGGACGGACACCGAAGCTGTGACTGCCCTGTACTGTTTACAAGAACATGAATGTGGAAATATTTGTTATTATATGAAAAAGAAAAAGAATAGCAAATATAACGTTTATAAAACATCATCTTTTTGTGACAGGAATGTCAAGTTTGTCATAATACAAACATAAGAGTGCTTGGAAAACCCTTTTTTTCTTTGAAAATGGCTCGACACAGGCGAAGCAAACATAAACACACAACCAGGAAAGAGATTAACGCAGCCCTAGATGTGGCACGCAATTCGACAGATGATGAAGAATTCTCAAAAAGACTAGCACGTGTTCTTATTACTTTGCCATAAATGACCACTAAATACAGTTTAGAAGAAATTATTTTTATCTCAAGAACGTGATCAGACAAGTATGCACAAATCTGTTGGGCGTAGCAGACGAACTTATATCTTTGGAAGTCAAATCGAGGGCACTACAACAATTCGAATGAAGTCGGATGTTGACCAATTAGAGCGTTTTGATGTGTTTCGTTTGTTTCTCGATTCAAACAACCCGCCTCTTCAGCCTCATGATCATCAGGTCGTGATACAGGTGAGCACAGTCGGTTGTGCTTCGCAATACTGTGTTTTAAAAACTATTGCACCATCAAAAAAAGCACAGCTTTTTCAACAGTTGGATCCTTATCTGGATCCTGTTGACATCATTGAGGTTTGTCGATTGGATTGGACAATGACTGATGGCATGATTCCACATACATTTATGTTCAATATCAAGAATCAATATTCAAAACGACACGGCCCTGCAGAAAGTATTGGGAATATGGACGCTGTTAGCGCGTTTCACTGTAAAAGTCTTCCTAAGCAATGCAAGTTCGTTTTTGTAAAGCCTCGCCCCGGTCACTGGCCTTAGGAAAAGAAGTTAAACAAAGCCAAGAAATATGGCGTCTTTTTAGTTCCACAGGGACCCCCCCCCCTCCCAAAGTACGAACATGTGTACGTCCGATTATTTTCATTATCAATGGCGCATTTCCACAAATCTAACAGAGCGGATATTAATGTTCAGTTTAGATGCAGTTCACCTGCAAGCATATGTTCTGACAAAGATGATTAGAAATGAGTTGTTTGCGCCCCATTATCGAGACAGGCTGAGTACCTATCATTTCAAAACAGCCTTCTTCTTTGCGGTCGAAAACACACGGCCTGATGTGTGGAGGGATGACAATTTTATCAAGTGTGTCAAGTATATTCTAGAAACTTTAAGGCGCTTCTTAAAACGCCACAAGTGTCCACACTTTACCATAGAGAAGGTTAACCTTTTTGATGGTAAAATTGAAAGACACGAGTTTCCGCAATTAGTGAATAAACTTACATATGTTATCAATTCACTGCGGACAACGATCGAAAATATACAAATAGACAACATTGGAAAGTCGCTTAAGGAGTGCGATGTGAGAAAATGTGAACACAACATATATCGTATGGATGGTTCAGCATTATTTAAGTATGTACTTATGTATTTTCAGGGAGCGAATGATGGATTTCATGTCAGGATTATCCGTTAATGACAAAATAGCTGTGTTTGAAGACGTTCTAGAACGTTTAGAAACGTATGATCGTGCCCCGCTAGGAAAATATAAAAATATGACTATGCACTCATAGCTTCATGTCATAGTATAGGTAGTAGGGATGCTTCGGTGTATTAAGAACAGAAGGGTGAAGGACTTGATTATAATCACGATGATATCAATAAAACAAGACAAATGTATAAACAATCGCTAGAGTCTGATATCATTGGAAACTACATGCGATACGCTTCCTTCCTTTTCTGCAATGGAGAATAGTATGAAGCTTGTAAATATTTTGACTTGAAAGAAAAGCAAATAGAAGAAGATAACAAATATAATCTTATTTACCAGTTACTGGGACCCCAACGGTGTCATTAGCATTGCAGATAGCAAAACAGTCAAGTGAAGAGTCTTTCAAACAAAGATGGTCTGTCTGTTTGATATTTAACCAGAAGAGGGAATGTGTGTTCCCGAATTCCTGCGATGCGAAATGTACCGTGGGCGTTTCGGCACCTTCACTTCATCCAATTGTATGTTCCCATTTTATAGCAAGGAAGACTGCATTTGTGTGCAAATCAAACCCTACCTGTACTATCTACAGTACCTTACATACAGGGAACTCCACGATGAACCTAAACAGTCGGATTCTTTCATGAAATTATCGATATTCACTAAAACACATAAACCCACAGGATTCATCAGATTGAATGGCGATATATAATTATCACTCGCCCACTTTGATACCTCTTTGAATTTGCTAGGGCACGTCTAGGAAATGGAGCAGAAGTTGGAATCGGCCTGGAAGACATATAAAACGTCTTTACAAATGATACCTCAAAGAAATGCGGCAGTCCTGCATATTATTCGACTTCTTTGGCAAGTGTTCAAAGTCAGCGGACTTAGGGGTCATTTGATCTACATTCTCAAAGTGAATGCCGGAAACAGTTTTCTGTTGTTATTGTAATGTGACTCAAACGAGAGGTAACACTTACGGTGATTCATTCCCCAACATACCTCTTTGATAAGGCTGGACGATAAGTGCTGTTGCTTTTTCACTGTCTTTATCAAAGTATGAGTTAAGGGACTTTAAACCACGAATGACGGAAAAAGAAAAGTTCTAAAATACCGTATTTTTTTACAATTATTAGTTTATATTGATTCAAATATCACGACTGGTATATAACATTACTTGAAAACATTTTTTTTTGTTTTACTTTATTTTTTTAATTATTTATTTTTACTGGGTATGTCTACCAGGTAACTACCAGTTATCAATTTATAATTATAAATAACGCAAGTAGATTGATCATCATCGTCACGTGGTAAACCCAGGAATGCAAATTGTGCATGCGTAGTGAATTGTATATATTTTATATATAAACTGATCAATCTACTTGCGTTATTTATAGTGTGTATATCGTTATGTCACCTATTTTCGCGATGTACTTTCGATTTCACATCGCGAAATTGTTTTACCGAATATACTGAAAATATAAACTTTTTTCAAGTAATGTAATATACCAGTCGTGATATTTTTATCGATACTAATAATTGTAAAAAGATACGATATTTTAGAACTTTTCTTTCTTCGTCATTCGTGCTTTACAGTCCCTTTAATATGGTGACAGTAAAATGATGCCCTTCGTTGTTTCGAATAACATATGCAGGTGATGATTTATAATTTCATTCAACTTTTAGTTTATTTGATTGATGGGGATGCATATTGTACGTACGAAATAAAATAAATATTATTTCGATAAGCTACACTGGCTAATAGAAATTGTGAATATTGCAATACTAATACCATTAAATTATTACTATTATAATAAGTATTATGATTATTATTAGTATTTATACAAGTCAAAAATTGTATTTTAAAATTCGCGCTGGGCTGTTTTGAATTTACTTGATTATTAAACTGTTACAAGACACCATTATTTTCTCGAGATAATGTGAATGCATAATATGCAATATCTCTTTGAAACAGATTTGTCTATCGGAAACCTACCGCTAAGTAAAACATGACAAAATTTGCGCTAAAAACATGTATTATATGTTTTACACACATTTTTCTTTATTGCGCATCCTTTATTTGATTGCTATTTACAGTGTGTGTTCACTGTCACAGAGATGTGTTCATATATTTGACTTGATACGATATCCATGGCTCCTAAAGTTGTGTTATGCATATCAATACTTTTATTGCTATATATTATTATTTTATAACAAGTGTAATTTATAAACATTGAACAATCATTACGGCAAACACGGAAATAGATAGATTGATTGTATTATTATAATTATTGTTATGTACATGTTTTGTAAAGCCATGATCAACCAAAATGCTCAGATGATGAGTCGCAAGTATTGTTTTAAAGTTCAGTACTAGATACAAGAGACTACTGGAAAACAAAGATTATTGGCATGCTTTCACTGAGTACAAATTTACTACATACCAAACAAGTGATTTTTTTTTGTTAAACAAACTTCTCTGGTAGTTTACGTTTTTAAAGTATAACATGGCAACAATCTTTGTTATTCAACACAATCAAAAAGATGACCTGAGTGTAAATACCTAATACATTTATAATCAAATATATTTACATAACGTACCATTTGATTTCATAATTAATTTCTGTTTCATTGACATATTTAATTCGAAATCAATCATGCAAACATATGAAGAGCAATACTTGAATTAGTTTTAGAAATGGAAGTTTTAAATTGGACTATGGAAGGACTGTCTTCACTTATATGCACCGATAAAAAATGAATATATGTTTTATACTATAACGATATTATATGTTTTACAGAAACGTGCACAAATAAATACTAAGCGATATATCTGCAAGGCTAGTTCAAACATATAAATTCATAACCACGATTGCAACACCGCACATCGAAGCGCTCAAAAACCGCAACACTGAATATCATGAAAAAACATCTCCTGTATTGTTATTTAATTTGAATTGTGATGTTATTATGTGATTAACAATTTACACTTAAATGTTATATACATAAGTGAACATTGGAGCTCCTTCAAACCGGTTTACAGCCGCACTGCTCTGCATTGCCCGTTTAAAAGCGGTAGCTGCTGATATTATTCTTGTGTGTGTGTGTGTATTTTATTTTTGTGAGCACTATATGTTTGTTTGTCTCACATTTTGGCAATATACACCTTGCAAAAACTAGAATGCCTGGTGCTATACTACGGATTCTTTCCTTTTGATGCGGCTGAAGGTTCACTTTGTGTTTACATGTAAAGAAAGCATCTCATATCAATATCAAATAAGCGCTTTATTTTTCCAGTTTTACCCTGTACTGGGCCAATGTGCACTTCAATAGTTTAATATTCAGTACGTGCTTTTACCTCGCTCGCGTTATTTGCAATACGATAAAGTATGTATGCATTTGCGTTATAATCTCGTAACCTTTCATCGCGAGCATTTTATCTTTGCATTCGTTTTGCCGACGTTTAGTACTGCATAACCGTTAAAATGACTGGTAAAAAACATCACTAAAATAGGTCAGCAATAAGACCGTACTCGGGTTATTATTTAGGACAGATATATTTAAGTTCGTTTCGCATATACACGATTCATATTCTGAAAACCATTATAACGTTTATGTTTGTATTTATTTTGTGGTAACTAGGGGTTGAACTTATATTTTAAACGTGCTGTTTAAGAATAAACAGAAACACGATTCGAATTCAAATTAAAACAAAACGACATGCCCGTAAAGATAAATAAATACAAAATAATACAAAAATTGTCAATTAATATAATATTAAATCACACTAAATTGCGATGAACGTTCGGTATTTAATCATTCAACAGAACACAGCAAGTCATTTAAAAGTCAATAAAGCATTTTGTCCGCGAGTTTTAGTTCAATAATGACGTCATTGTAACATCGCAATAAATGAATTTGTAAATGATGTAAATATCTTACATGGTGGACAAAGGACACATCCACAAAATGTATGAGAGATTCGTGCAATTTTTGTTGAACGTTATCATTATAATACGTTGAATAAATTTAAGTAACCTTAGAAAACAGCAATATATTTATTGTGTTATTAGTTATAATAACATAGCATTTAATTTAAAAAGAGTGAACAACAATTTATGTTGTAAATATTGAGATTCGTACTTACAATTAGAAGGCAATATGCATTGGTTCCTGATATTTAGTTTTGAAAGTTGTCATTTTATGGTAGCGTATAACCGAACCTTTTCTTTACTTATTTATCTTTCCCCTCATTTAATCGGGATTTCCAATTGCATAGTTTTGTTTTTAAATTATATTGAATGTCGACAGTATTTACAGTTGTTGACGTGTCCATGATAGTTTGATTATTGGAAAACGACAGCTGTATAAATTTGCTTCGATTTCAAAAGGTAAGTGCACCTTTTTATTTTTTATAACGATATAGTTTCATGACAAAAATGATATCTCATCGGTCTTGACCGTCCCATTAGTTCATGAGTTTAATCAATAATGAGTCCACTTTAAATACTCATCGAGAAGTGATCGGCCAAACATGTTTGTTTTTATTTGTTTAAACTGTATTGTGTGTTTAGTAACGATTATTACGACAATTATTCGCATGTGTGCCAATCTACACTTGAAAGTAGGTCATGTTTACTCTAGACAAGTGTTAACAATCTACACTTGAAAGTATGTCATGTTTACTCTAGACAAGTGTTAACAATCTACACTGGAAAGTATGTCATGTTTACTCTAGACAAGTGTTAACAATCTACACTTGAAAGTATGTCATGTTTACTCTAGACAAGTGTTACCAATCTACACTGGAATCTACACTGGAAAGTATGTCATGTTTACTTTAGACAAGTGTTAACAATCTACATTGGAAAATATGTCATGTGTACTCTAGACAAGTGTTAACATTAGTTAAATTACATAACATACACCTATGTTAGTGTGAGTGTTCAGGATGTTTTAGTATGTTTAAACAATGAGTTATGTGTTAGATACGACTTATTTAGCCCATTTGAATAATAATAACAATAAAGGTGTCCATTATATATCCATGTATCAATTCAGAAACTATTTATAGAATAAGCACAATCGGGAAATAACAAACCGAAACAACAACCAATCGGAAGGGCCCTACAGATGAGAAACAAATATGAAATATATTATTATGAGAAGCTTAATAAAACCAACAAGTTGGCAAAAGATTGGCGACTTGCATATTTTTTATGATCAATAATACATGTGTAATAACAGATGTTTTGTATGTGTTCACTTAACATTCGTACATGTTTTTGTTTATTTAAAAAAAAACACCGGAGCGACGGATATTCACATGGCATGCTAGACACATTTGATGTTCTTAATGTATATGCAAATAATGAACATATTTTCCAATCTAAAAAGCTATTTCAAAAATATATTCATTTTCTTTTAATCAATATAGGTCATCTACAGAATCATCTTCGCTTTCAATTATCAATAACCTGAACAACAATAATAATGTTTCGCAATATACATTTGCATTTCTTATTAGGCATCTTATACTGAATTAAAAACAGTTGAAAATCAAATCCATGTAAATTCAATGTAACTATGCAATTTTCTAATTAAAGAAATAGACTACTACCAATGTGTAGTAATTATCATGAATCATTAATGAACAAAAATATCGAACAATTCAAAATATCAGAACGTGCAATTATTGCCTTTACCACAGAAAATGAATCAATAAATAATGCCATAATATCAATAATTGAAACACATTGGAATGGAAAATGATATTGCAACATTTAAAATATTTATTAAAGGCTTGTCCGAAATATCAAACAAGTTACATACACAATAGTAAAATTAATTCTGAAATTCCGTAATCATGTTTCAAATTGGCATTACGAGACATCACTATTAGTTCACCGCAAATTTACCACTGTCTTTAATAATTCTTAATTCTATTTACAATTTCAAGATATTTTCAGAACTTGCAGGATGACCAAAATCAATATCAATAGGCAGCCAAACATATTGTATGTGGTATGACCAGTAGCTTAGGGAACGCATGACCTATATGCCATCAAGCAAAAAGGTAAATATTGATCTTAGTCGTCATGTTATTGTTTCACAAATGAAGTAAACGAAAAAGTTATCGTTTTTTCCGTATATTCAACTTCGCCATTTGATTTTGGGCGATACGGCGTAGTTCTGCTTTTCTAACTGCCAAAAATGTCACATAGGTCACCTAATACTTTTAACATGTTAGAATCGAAATGAACGCCTTGGACACTATACATTGATAAAAGAATACCAAAACTTATTCGATCACACCAAGTGCTACTGTTTTTCATCTTAATGGGCAAACTAGGTAAATGAGCATCACTAATGACTATTTTAGTATTCTAACATAAATTGTATGTGTATGATTTCTCTCAAATATAAATGGATATCAAGAATTGAAATAATACTTTAAAATGCTTGCTGGTATGAGTTTTACAAGGACGGAAAACGAAGCTCTGACTGATCATCTGGTTACATGGACTTAAATTATGAATAATATATATTAAAACACTTGTATAATGTAAATGACTTATTCAATATTTAACTTCTAACACAATGTGTTCGATGAATGTAAAGTTTAACACCATCTAAACCTAAGAGAATAGACTGCAGTTAGTTTTTTGTCTTTGTAGATGGCTCGAAACAGGCGAAGCAAATATAAACATACAACACGAAAAGAGACCCATACGTGGAAAACAGTCCAAGATTTGGCAAGTAATTCGTCGGATGATAACGAATTCTCAGAGACACTTTCGAGTGTTCTTGATTATTGTGCCGTCAATGAAGACTTGATACAGTTTAGAAGGAAAAGAATGTTCTATCATGAACGTGAATTTACACTGAAGCAAAAATCACTTGGATGTAACAGACGCATATGTGTGTTCGGAAGTCAAATCGAGGGCACAACAACGATTGGAATGATGTCGGACCTAGACCAATTACAGCGTTTTGATATGTTTCGTTTGTTTCTTGATACAGAAAATCCCCCGCTTCAGCCGCAAAATGACCAAGTTGTGTTAAAGGTAAGCGCAAACGTTTGTGCTTCGCAGTACTGTGTTTTAACAATGATTGAACCATCAACACAAGCAAGGCGTATTCTTATTGGATTGGATTCTTATCCTGTTGATATCGCAAATTTTTTTTTTAGGGATTGGACAAAAACTGATGGTATGATTCCACATACATTTATATCCGTTAGTCCAAACCATTGCCCATTAATACGTAAGCTTACGAAAAGACACGGACCTGCAGACAATATATGGGATACAGACAATATTTACGCGTGTTACTGTAAAAGTCGCCCAAAGCAATGCAACTTCATTTTCGAAAGGCCTCGCCCCGGTCATTGGCCTTCGGAAAAGACTTTGAAAAAAGTAAAGAAATATGGCGTCTTTATAGTTCCACAGGGACCCCCTTAAAGTACGAACATTTGTACGTACGATTATTTTGATTATCAATGGCGAATTTCAACAAATCTTACAGAGCGGCTATTAATGTTCAGTTTAGATACAGTACATCTGAAAGCATATGTTCTCACAAAGATGTTAAGAACGGAGTTGTTTGTACCAGAATATCGAGACAGGCTGAGTACATTTCATTTCAAAACAGCTTTCTTCTTTGCGGTCGAGAACACTAGGCCTGATGTGTGGAGAGAGAACAATCTTATTAATTGTGTCAAGTACATACTTGTAACTTTGAGACGCTTCTTCAAACGCCGCAATTGTCCTCACTTTACCATTCGGAATGTTAACCTTTTTGATGGCAAAATTGAACGACACGAGTTTCAGAAATTGGTGGATAAACTTACATTGGTTCTGAATTCGATTCGGACAAAGATCGAACATATACAAATGGACAACATTGGAAAGACGCTTAATGAGCGCAGAATCACAAACAATGAACGAAGCAGATATTGTACGAATAGTTCGACACTCTTTAATTATGTATTTGAAATCTTTCACGGAGGGATGCGTACTATTGATGGATTTGAATTTTCAGGCTTATCCGTCAATGAAAGGATAGCTGTATTTGAACAGGAATTTACACGCTTAGAAACGTTTAATCGCGCCCCTTTGGCATCATACAGAAAATATGACTATATATTGCATAGCTTCCTGCCAGGTCTGGCTAGTTTTGGTGCTTCGGCGTATTTAGAACAGAAGACAGAAGGAAGTGAAAATAATCATGATGGCATCAACAAAGCTAGACAATTGTTTATTCAATCTCTAGAGTCACATGTCATTGGCAACTACATGAGATACGCTTCTTTCCTTTTCTGCAATGGAGAATATAATGAAGCATGTAGATATTTTGACCTGATAGAAAAGCAGATAGAAGAAGATAAAAAATCTAATCTTATTTACCTCTTATGCCTTTCGCCGTCGGAGACATTAGCATTGCAGATAGCAAAGCAGTCGTATGTGCAGTCTGTCAAACAAAGATTTTCTATCTTTGTGACATTTAAACAAACAGAGGCTATGTGTGTACCAGAATTCTTAAGGTGCGAAATGTACCGAGGGCGTTGTTTCGGCACAAACGCTTCAGCTGATTTTCGGATACAATTTTACAGCATTTGTGTGCTAATCGAACCCTATCTATACTATCTACAGTATCTTACATACAAGGAACTCCACCAAGAACCTAAACAGTCGGAAGCTTTGGAAAAATTACTGAAATTTACTATACGCATGCCATTCAGAAGAGTCACCTCATCGAAGGGCGATATCGTGCTATCATTCAACCACTCTGATACCTCTTTGAACATGGTAGGGCACTGCTTTGAACTGGAGCAGAATTTGGTATTGGCGTGGATGACTTACACAAGTTCTTTACAAATGCTACCTCAAAGAAATGCAGCCGCCCTGCATATGACTAGACTTCTTTGGCAAGTTTTTCAAAGTCTGCGAACTTAGGACATTTTAACTACATTCTCGAAGTAATCGAACGAAAATGATCTATGTGGTTAATTGTATGTGACTCAAACAAGAGCGTGATTTATACCGCAACACACCGCATTAACACAGTAGCTTAGTTATTACAATACTTGCTGTTATCTTTCACTCGTCTAAATATTAGCCAACATGGTGACCGTAGTACTTTTCTCTTCAATTTTGGTTTCATGAGGTGTAATAAGGATTAGCAATAACATATTTAGATGCGTATTCGTTTCATTCAACTTCAGCCTTTGGGCAGTTCCGAACTAAGTTAAAGAATTGTGATGTGTGGGAAGAGAAGATTTTCATATGTAATGTACGCAACCACATGAATGTCATTTCGATTAACTACACTTGCTAATAGAAATGGCTACTTAATTTGATTTGTTAATAAAATATTAAAAAGTTATAGTGAACGTTTTTGATGTTTGATTTCTGCAAGACAGTTGCCCGATGTAAGACCATTTTGTAGTTACACGCTTCTGTATAAAAGTGGACAATTATTAAATTAAAATCTATAGACAATCGGCACGTTTGTCTTTCTTTTTGATCACTTTTGTCAAAACCATGCTTACGTTCATTTTTATAGTAAGTTTGTGCTTATTTAGCTACACAGTATATTTTAAACGGGAATATCACAACAAGCAACGCAATTTGTTGTTAATGTTTAATAATATACGGAAACCACATTCGCATTCTATATGTTATTAACACAATGAAAACAAAACGACATGCAAACACAACCGATACAATTAATTTATGCAAAATATTACATAACAATAAAGCAATCAAAATATACAAACTCACCAAAATGCGATTTACTTCATAAGAATTGATTATTAATCATTCACCATAACACGACTAGTCTTTCGAATATAGGGTAGGTGATCAGTTAGGCATGTGTCAGTGATTGGTATGTAATATTGGGTACATATATAAATAAAATGTCTACATATTGGATCATGTAAAACACTTAGCAGCAACATAAAAAACAACGATATAATATTCCTGAGTTAGAAACAAACAAATAGACACAAACTATGAATGATAATTATACGCGTCCACACAAAAGTCATTAAAAACACTCGCATTTCTTGCTGACGAATATACACGAGTTTACTATATTACTTTTATACACAATACAATCATAGTGAGTGATTTATAGTTATACCTTAGATTGAGTCCTTGTAAAAACTTTATTACGATTCAACAGTTTACAAGTGACTAGAACGATTGTTTGAATAGAAAATCAATGATCGATAATTGATTTGTAAAGCAAACCCAATGTATATATGTCAGATTGCGCGCATACTGTATTGTGCTTGTCTACATTGAACTAAACACTATTATTAAATTTTGACCAATATACAGATAACTCTACCACCCAAATTTAATCGATATATTGAATTGTATGGTGAATGTTTTGAAACATTAAAATGGAGGTTTAAGTTTCATTGAATTAACAGGTAATTTTTACGTTACAGTTTGTTAAACGTTAAAGTAATGCGTTTAAACCACATAGTTTTACGTAGTAATTTATTGTTTTAAGTTACATGAAAGCGTCATATTTCCTTGTGAATATGAAATACTTCTGTATTTGTTTCTTTATAACGTTAATATACTTTAATAGTGTTTCGATCATTCTCTTAATAAGTTCAATACCCGCTATTATTTGTAGTTTTTAAAGAGAACGTCTTTCATTTAAACCTATTATGTTTCCCAAAATTACTGAGACATATATTTTATGTTGTGCTCTCTCAGCATTAAAAATACAAATTTCAAGATAGGAAAAGTGTTTTCTTTAGTTTGTCTTAATTAATTGCGAACGTGTCTTTAACAAACAACAAGAGAATGCATGTTTTGTTTTAATATTGCGAAATCCGTAAACGTATAATTTACTCATGCATGTGTGCATAATATTTAACTGATTGCAATGGACTTCATGTCAAGATTTAAATACAGACATACCATTAAAGACGTAAATGTGTTTTGTGTTTTCAAAAGACGGCATATATATACCAATGACATCCAGGGTAATTAAATAGCTGTTTCGATTGTTAGATATGGTTACTAAATAAAATGCTATAATGTGTGACAATAAACAAATCAGGGATTGATTTACAATGTTTTCAAAATTACTATTAATAGAACATATGTCTATTGAACTGCATTGGGTACACACAACTATCATTGCTTAAACCTGCTGAGCTTATCGGATTTTTTTATAAACGTTTAGGGTCAGTAGTTTGGGTTAGTGATCGGGCTTGGGTGAGGAATTCGGGTTAGGGTTAGGGTAAGTATTTAAGGTTCGGTTTAGGGTTAAGATTGTGGTGTCTCTCCAAAATTGTGGAGATCCATAATACAGTTATCATTACAAACTCAGGATCTAATCCTAGCTACCATTTGCTGTTATATACGTCATGTGCACGTGCCAACACAAGATGCACTGGAGCGTAGTGGCCATATTGGTGAACTTCGTTGCCCTCGCCCTTTACACCACCGCCGTGGCGTCGCATCACTGGGCCACTAAAACAGACGCCGGCTATTCCACGCACTCCGGTCTATTTACGGCGTGTCCGAAGAAAAATGGTACCTGCTATGACACCCATTACCATTTCAACGAATATCCACACGGTACCTAATTTATATATATTTGTGTAATCCTGACCCAAATTTAGGGGTTCAATACATTGCTATAAAAATGTCTTTTTATGATTTACATAACCTTAAAATTGACCGTTTTTGGACGTTGGCTGAATTTTATTCATGTTTGCGTTATGTTGCGTGATTGTTGTTGCATCTAGTGTTCTCATACCGTGTTAGACTGTTTTAGAATCGGACACTTGCCATAAATAAAAGGGCTCTCCCTAACTGATTCAGGTGATGTTTCAATTTTTTTATATTTCAATACAATAAAGTATGCTTTCCTAACTAAGGGTATGATCTTAAGATTTTCCATATTATTGCTTTTATTTCCATATTGCATTCACCGGAATGTCTTTGCACCATGTGTTCGATGCATATAAGCTCAATTGAATATTGGAACACATATATCGTATAATAAGCTTCATCTTCATTTAAACCGGGTCAAAACATGTAAAGCTGTATAATGGATCATTGAATTCATTCTACCTTACTCATATTCATATGTTTACCTAAAAAAAGCCATCATTTCCATCGATGCGTTAAATGTTAACCGAATCACTATGTATCTTGCTCACATCCACGTCTTTTGTCTTTTTCAGAGAAAGGTGTCATTATTGCCAGCGCTGTTCTGAACTTGTTCGCGCTGATTGGCTACTATTTCTTAACGGTACTCTCCGTGTTTTTCTTGTGCGGCCTCTACGAAGAGAAACGGCTGGCCACTTGTGCCATCATAATCGCCTTTGTCGCAGGTAAAGCTATACTTTATACAAGTACTCTAGCCAATCATATGTTTGGTCTTTTCATATGCATTTCCTTTACGCTAATGTAGTGCAAGCCCAGCTGGTTCTAGCTAATATCATGCAAGTATGCACAGCAATTAACTGACAATACCAATTGTAAATAATATCGTTGATTAACCTCCCCCTCAACCAATTAGGGGAATGATGAAAAATTACGCTCCTTGTTCAAATTGCATACACTATTACTGTTACGATAGACACAGTGGCAAATATATACATATCTGAAACGAGATCATCTGGATGTTTTACATTTGGTTTTCAGCATTGTATCATTGCCCTTACTTAATAAAAGCATGACCCTGGGGTCATATCTGTCACACCCGTGGATTCCAATTAATTATATTGACGTGTATATCAAAATAACTCAAACATATTTTTCTAAAAGCACAACACCCGCATATTTAGTACTGATGTTGAGTATTGTATAGTCGTTTTTATACAACTTTTTCACAAATAATAATTTTCTTGATAAAAAATAGGAGACACCCAAAGGTCAAATTTATGTTTGTTTTTACTTGCTACAATTAATCCTTTTCAGCCCGATGGCGTGGTTTTTTTTCCATTACTTTTACACGTAATATTTCTGTAAAATTCCTAGCTGTAATAGATCTATCTGTGGACGCTGTTTTCATCAACATTTTCGATAAATCCCTCACACTTGTCTCACTTGGTTTTTACTAAATAAGCAATTGATGTGTTTATGAGTACACGATCATTGTTTACCTGCAAATTCTTGGCCTCTACTCTTTGAGTCAGTCATCCGTGATCGCATACTTAATATATAATACTTTTTTTCTTGCAGCATTACTTGCCGCTATTGGCATATCAATGTACGCAGTAGCCATCAAACGACTTGATTACTCCCTCAGTTGGTCCTTCGTACTGGCCGTTCTAGGGCTGATCGTCAACATGGCCGCCGGCATTCTTATGTGTGTTGGACGCAACATCAGTAGGATGGCCGCCGACGAGGAAAAACCGACGGAGCGGCATCCCATAGAAGATATTGACCTTGACGCCACCCGGAGGAAGAAATGGCGTGAGGAGGAAGGGCCGGAATTTGGTGGAAAACTTTCTAGAAAGAAGCCACTTCCTGGGGCGTCCACATAAAAGAATCTCATGATTGCTATAACAGTCTTATTGTGCAAAAGATATTACTCCGATAAATATCGACAAAAATATGCGACGGGATGCACAAAAGAAACCACAGCCACTTCATGGGGCGTCCAAATAAAAAGACCCTACTATTGCTATAAAACACCTCAATGTACAGTAGATCATACTCAGTTAAATATTGAAAATAGATGCGACGGGCTGTACGAAAAATAACATTGTCAATGTCAAGGTTGCTAAATCACTACAGCAATAGCATAACGAACTTACACATGAACTGTTGTTTTACGCAATTCATCTATATGCCAGATCAAATATTGAAAATGAAGAAGAATGGCGATGAGCTTTTGTAAAGAGCAACGTCTGTTTTTCTCTTTAAGATTGGATTGGAATACAGATTTGTATACAATCACAGAAACGGCATAATAATCCCATTATGCACTTGATTGCCTTTGCTATTTTTGTTCCAAACGCCAAGTTTAAATACATTACTAAATATAAACAGAACTAGGCGGTGCCATTTGTGCAAAGAAACATTTTCCTGACACTTCTAATAACAGCGACATCATTTCATTTTACTTAAAGCACTGTGTGGCTATTGCTACAAATTACATTATTGATTCATATGCCAGAGTGAAATTGGATGTAAAAACGAATCGTCAATATACAATAAGCTTAGTCCTTATAATTACACGCGTTAAAACACTGGTCATATGCAAAACAGGCTAAAGTAATATAAGCAAACACAAACTCGATCAAATATTTCTAATCAAGCTTGACACATCACACGTACTAACACATATACCTTATTTGTGATTGTTGGTGTTAGTTTCAGGTAACAATGCATTTATACATTATATAATGGAATTATGGGGATACAATTACATTGGTGTATGACGTTCAATGTTATATCGCTGTATGTCGCACATTAAATCAACATCGACATCACAGAAAATACGAGAGTCCACGGGCATTATCCCATACACTTTCAAATTTAATTTTCCGAAAATCGTATGTATTGTGTCTTGGTGAATTCAAAGTGGAATAACGCATGGATATATCATGTGGTGCTGTTTGAATACATAATATTAACATATTCCGGGTACTCGGGCGTTGTTCGTGCATTTTAAAGTTGGTTTTCGGTTCCATATCTCAGGGCACAACTTTCGAGTTTTCTACCATTTAACTTTTTTTTCGAAAACAAAAAAAACTCACAAAAATTATCAAAGGTCCCACCAGTCTGGGTACAATTATTTCCATGGTGAAAATAATGTATGATGTGTGCCAATAGGAAGAACATACGGCATTAAACCGTTCGGCAAAAAATTTACTTTGATTACAAACACAGTTTGTAAAATCAAAATGTCAAATCGTTAAAGATTGAACATTTCTAGAGTAAAACAACTGCATGCATGTGTGGGCCTTGGTCAACATCATCTAGTAAATAGCGTATTGTAGCTAATATATTAATGATTATGCTTAACCTTTATTTATAATTTTAAAAAGATTTAATTGCATTACCCTTTACTGTACCTCTTAATTTATCGTTGATTCATCTCTCAGTTTAAATGTGTTAAAACATTTGCTGTACAAAATACAGCCCGCAATTGTCAATAATGTCCGCTACGTAATTACGAACATCGATCAAATCTCTGTAACATGTTTACAAATAGTTACAATAGATCTGTCAAGTACAACGTGAGCACATTGTGACATGAAAGGCAACGGGTGTTAAATTTCAAATTATCGATATTATTCGTGAGGTTTACACGGATTTGTTAGTGCCTACACGATTTACATTCGTCAAAGGAAACAATATGGAATATGTGCGGACCTAACGTTTGAGACAAGTGGCATTTTAATGATAATTATAAACCTTGTAAAGCATAGTCTTTTTCAAAAAACGTTGGGAGACGGGAGAATAGCATGTTTCAACGGAAGTGATGACAACTTAGACAGAGAAGGGTGTATGAATGTCAGGATAAATTAAAAATTAACACTATATATAAATGTAAGTTATTATTACTTATTTTTGGAACGTAACACAAGCAGTGACTGGCCTCTACTAGTTACTATATTAAAGTTCAAATACTCATCCCATATATAGATGTATAGGAATGTCAAGTATAACATCATTCGTAAAATACGAGGGCATGACAAAACATTAAGTTTTTTTCTTTGAAGATGGCTCGAAACAGGCGAAGAAAACAGAAATACGCATCATGTAAAGAAAGGAATGCTATTAAAACTGCCCAAGATCTGAAAAATTATTCGTTAGATGATAAAGAATTTTCAGACAGACTTACACGTGTTCTTAATAACGTTGCGGTCAATGAACATTTAATAAAGTTTAGAAGGAACATATGTTTATCATTCGAACGTGAACGGACACTTGTGCTCAATGCATTAGGGCTTGACAGACAAATTTATATCTTTGGAAGTCAAATAGAGGGCACTACGACAATTGCAATGATGTCTGACCTTGACTACTTACAATGTTTTGATACGTTTCGCTTGTTTCTTGAATCAGAAAATCCACCTTTTCAAACGAATGATCACCAAGTCGTTATTAAGGTGAGCACAAACAGTTGTTCTTCGCAGTACTGTGTTTTAAAATGATTGAACCATCAAATCAAAACAGGAATTTCGATATATTGGATCCTGATCGGAATTATATTGATTTCGACACGTTTTTTCAAATGGATTGCACGACGAATGACGGAATGATTCCACATACAATGATGTTCGTTTTGCATACTCTTAAAGAATGTCCAGAAATAATTAACCAAGGACAAAGACATGGACCTGCAGAAAGTATATGGAATACTGACACTGTTAACGCGTGTTATTGTAACAGTCTTCCTAAGCAATGCAAGTTTGTTTTCGAAAGGCCTCGCCCTGGTCACTGGCCTTCGGAAAAGACGTTGAAACAAGCTAAGAAACATGGTGTCTTTATAGTTCCACAGGGACCTCCCAAAAGTACAAATATTTGTGCGTACGATTATTTTGATTATCAATGGCGAATTTCCACAAATCTAACAGAGCGGCTATTTATGTTCAGTTTAGGTGCAGTACATCTGCGAGCATATGTTCTGGCACAGGTTGAGTACATTTCATTTCAAAACAGCCTTCTTTTTTTCGGTCGAGAACACCATGCCTGATGTGTGGAGGGAAGATAATCTCATAAATTGCGTTAAGTACATTCTTGCAACTCTGAGGCGCTTTTTAAAGCTCCACAATTGTCCACACTTTACCATAGAAAATGTTAACCTGTTTGATGGAAAAATTGAAAGACACGAGTTTCCGAAATTGTTGAATAAACTTGCATGTGTTATTTATTCACTGAGGACAAAGATCGAAAATATACAAACAAACAACATTGGCAAAACGCTTAATGAACGCAGTAGGAGCAAACACAAACGTAGCATATATTGTACGCATTGGTCTGCACTATTTTATTATGTATTTGGCATTTGTCATGGAATGAATGATTGCTATTATGGATTTTTATATTCAGGCAAACCCATCAATGAAAGAAAAGCTTTGTTTGAAAACGAATTAAGACGATTAGAATCATATAATCGCGCCCCGTTGGAGAGAAACAGAAAATATGACTATGCATTACATGGGGCCATTTCAATCCAAGCTAATATGTGTGCTTCGGTGTATTTACAACAGAAGGCAGACGGAACTGAATATAATCAAGATGGCATCAATAAAGCTAGACACATGTTTACACAATCTCTAGAGTCTGATATCATTGGCTACTACATGAGATACGCTTCCTTCTTGTTCTGCAATGGAGAATATGATGACGTATGTAAACAGTTTGACTTGATAGAAAAGAAGATAAAACAAACTAAAAAATGTAATCTCATATATCAGTTATTTGTTTCTCCATCGGAGTAATTAGCATTGCAGATAGCAAAATAGACATGTGCAAAGACTTTCAAACAACGATGGTCAGTCATTTTAATATTTACACAAGCAGAGTCGATGTGTGTTCCTGAATTCTTGCGGTGCGAAATGTAGCGACCGCGTTTAGGAAAAGATCTTTCAACCGAAAAGCTTGTGTCACTTTTTAACAACGAAGACTGCATTTGTGTGCAAATCGAACCGTATCTCTATTATCTACAGTACCTTACCTACCGGACACTTCAACAAGAATCTAGACAGTCGGCAGCTTTGAAGAAATTATCTAAATTCACTGAAGACATTAAACCCACACAAATCTTTTTATCGAATGGCGATATCGTGTTATCATTCGCCCACTTTGATACATCTTTGAACATGATAGGACACTGCTTTGAACTGGAGCAGAAGTTTGAATCGGCGTGGAAGACTTACAAACATTCTTTACGAATGCTACCTCAAAGAAATGCGGCCGTCCTGCATTTAATTCGACTTCTTTGGCAAGTTTATCAAAGTGAGCAGACTTAGGGACTTCAGTCTGAAAACAAAAATGCGAAAATGTTATCTATTGTTTTTGTTATGTGACTCAAACAGGAGTTAAACCTGAAGGCGATTAACACACACATTTGCCCGTAAAAGCGATTTCTTAGTTACTTCAATAAGAGTTGTTTTTATCACATTTGTTGTCAAAATATGATCCAACATGGTGACAATAGTATTATTTAATTCAATTTTTTGTTAACGAGATATAATAAACATTCGCAAATGCACGTGAGCACGAAAATTCATTTCATTCAACTCCAGCCTTTGGACAGCTCCTATCACAATTGAAGCATTGGGATTAAGGGCGATGGGAAGATGGGCATTTTTTATGTAAGAAGACACATAAATGTAATTTCGATTAACTACACTGGTTAATAGAAAAGGCTACTTCTACAACACTACTGCTACTATTAATAGTAGTATTAACGTTAGTATCATGATTATCAGTTTTATTATCATTGAAGGCTATAAAATGTTATAGTATAAGTCATGCTGGGCTGTTTAATATTTATGCGGGTTATACATTATTATCAAAAAGGTGACACAATATAAAGAAGTGAAACTCCAGCTGCTGGAGCAGTATTGAAATCTTATTACAAACAATTAGTTGGTCCTTTATTTATGGCAAGTGACCGATTGCCGAAACAGTACAAAACAGCACAATACAGCACAATACAAAACAACATAAACACAAATAAGAATAAAGCTGGGGTCACCGCCTTGGAACGGTCAATGCAACGCATTGGGGGTTTAAACACATTTTCCCAATGAAATATAAATTGCATGTTTATGCATAAAAATGAATCGTTTTGTTGTTATAGTTGTATTTACCCTGCACATGCTTTCTGTGCCTTTATATTATTCGCGTTCTACAATATCAAGTGTTCACAAATATCTGTATCATAACGTCAAGATACAAGTATGTGAGTTAAAATGCAAGCATAACATGTAATACGATTGTCGTATTCCCCAAAACATTATTTAGCATTATTAGTTACAGCTAAAACGTCAAAGAACGCAAAGAAAAAAGTTACTTACAACATATCTGAACAAATGTTGACGCTACACGCGAAATATGATTTACAAAATTTAATTTTACATTATGTGTACCAAACTATTTACATATCCACAGTTAGCGTTTACGATTTCTAGTTCGTATTGAGTGTACAAAGAACTCGTGCACATGAATAGCGGTTTCAGTGCAAACATACCTTACATCGACATCGTTTGATTAAACTGATATGTGCTGAGTATAATGATTAGATGCATATACTTATTGTAATCATCGAGTTTCGGTAAGCCAAGGAATATATCGAGGTCGAGAGGAGAGATACCTGTTTTAGTTGTATTTCTTCCTAACTAAAACAATTCAATCGTGTTGGTCTTCTTTTAATCTAACCATTGTTAAGTTTTAAAAGGTATTTAATTGAAATGAATTATAACTTGTATTGGTATTTAATTCGAATAGCAATTCTATGAAGTGAATAATGCTTAACACTTTAATACCTTATATATAACTATTGGCCGAGAGTGAGGCTTGGATCTCTTAAAAACCGGTTTACACCCCTTACGCCTTTGAATTGACCGTTTCAAAGCAGTGATCCCGTATGTATTCGTTTGTGTTTGTTTATTGTGTTTTTGTGTGTTGTGTCTAGAAGTGCATGATTTGTTTTTTGTCTGACTGTTCGGAATGCATACCTTGCCCTAACTAATAAGACACTTGCTATGTTACGAGCTTGTTCCTGATGACGCGCCTGAAAGTTTACGTTGTTTATACATGAAAAGCAGATATGTCACACAATTTTAAGCAGGCGCACACTTTTATTGAATGTGCATGGGCCAATGTGCACTTCGATAGTTAGATATGACGTACCTGCTATATCCCCTGCTAACGTTATTGCAATATGATAGAGCGTATCTAAACTTTCGATGCAAGCTCACGACCTTTCATTGTGTACATTTTATCATTGCATCTTCGACGCATGGTACTTTTAAATGGAAGGACAAACACCTCTAAAATCATAAAATGACAGACCTATGAATGTAGTTAATCGAGCCGTCGTTTGATAAAAAGGATAGTTATAAAGAAACAGATAACAACCAAGGTCTGAATAAAGTTTAAGTATCATAAGATGGTCTCATGGTGATATCAGTTAGCTATCAGCTATCTGCGTAGCTATTTAATTCTAAATTTAAAGTGTGACTAGACATGTGTAAATTAAGATTTTAAATGAGCGTCAATTGATCAAGCATATAAATTCATATTAGTAATTAAGAAAATGAAAAACAGCTGCGCTGTATTATGCAAAATAGTATGTTTATATGAAACAAAGTATGTATAATAATTATGAAACACATACTTAAATGAACTAAGGGACAAAGTAAAATAAACTAACTAAAGGGTATGGACTTTTTTGCTCGTGAACAATAATTTCAAACTGTTGAGCAATATTGATGAAAAGTATACATAGTACATGGAGTGCAAGTCATTTTGAATTGTCACTTACGCCACTTAAAACAATTTACGCTTTATCGAAATCATGGAAGTTTTCTCTGTGTTGAATACAAAATCTGATTGTTCTCGTCCAGTTAGTAAGTTAATAAGTATTTGGAAAACAATTGCTACGCTTATGTTACAGTTCAATATCCTAAAAGTTAAAATTACCCCTTTCCCATGCATACATCCTATCTCAACCGATGAAATTTGTTGCAAAAATCACGTGAGAATCGCATGAAAAACCTTGTACTGTTTTGCAAATCGCCCACTCGTAGTCGACAAGTAATCTCATCTTATAGTGTTAGCCACATTGCTGCAAACAGTAACATTTTCCAGAGTTTATTATTATTGATGTTTACATTCATAACACGGACATGCATTAAACAGATTTATGTATTAAGGTAAGGCTATATTATATTGTACGGTGAGCGTTATGGGAATTATTCAGTTTCAAACAAGTTTGAACATGCGTGTTAAATGAGGCTCGTCTAGTCTGAGACATTACAGAAAATGTATTGATATGTAAACATAACATCTAAAATGATGTATTTAAAAACTCATTTAAATTATAAAGAATACTATTAAACAAACTGCAGCAATTCTAAATATATATCTTTTGAACAAACGCAAAATCAGTCAGTCCAAATGCTATGACAAGAATAAAAACAATTTGATCTCATTAAATGTTCAACTAGAATGTGTTTAAATACATCTTGCTTAAGGAGTTCGATACTTAACCACATCGAATCAAAAACTAAACACGCACTTATTGACAAAAAGGCTTTCACCAAAACAAGTTATGGTTTTCGTCGACAATTTCATTTTTGTCATTCCGAAAATATATTTCATAAGACAATATAAAGAAGTGAAACTCCAGAAACTGCAGCAGTATTGCAATTCTATCATACACACCTTTGTGGCCCTTTATTATTGGCAAGGAACCAATTGCCTGTTGAAACCACCAATCTTGCAATTATATTAATATACATTGCCGTTACATATAAGGGTAAAAGGCAGCTTGTCATGTAATGGTCTGTAAATATTACCTGCAGAACTCTTAATTGATGAACATACAAGGAAGCATTATAAATACAGATAATGTACAAGCATCTAAGTTTAAACAAGGTTTCCAAACATAATAAAAATAACAATACCGCTATAAGCCTCTGAAGGCTGAAAATATAACAACATTAAAGAAGTGTACGGGGATACAAGTTACTGCATCCACGCAGCACACATCAAACTGATGTGGAATTCACAATTAGGAAGAGAAACTTCAGAAACTGCAGCAGTATTGCAATTCTATCATACACACCTTTGTGGCCCTGTTATTTATGGCAAGGAACCAATTGCCTGTTTAAACCACCAATCTTGCAATTACATTAATATACATTGCCGTTACATATAAGGGTAAAAGGCAGCTTGTCATTTTATGGTCTGTAAATATTCTGCATTACCTGCAGAACTCACAATTGATGAACATACAAGGAAGCATTATAAATACAGAGAATGAACAAGAATCTAAGTATAAGGAAGGTCTTAAACAAGGTTTCCAAACATAATAAAAAATAACAAAACCGCTACAAGCCTCTGAAGGCTGAAAATATAACAACATTAAAGAAGTGTACGGGGATACAAGTTACTGCATACACGCAGCACACATCAAACTGTTGTGGAATTCAATATAAAGAAGTGAAACTCCAGAAACTGCAAAACATGTCGTTTCAGTTTCTGTCTTGAATTTAAAATATGTGGCTTATTGTTCGGCATTTTGACATTTAATGCACAATAGTTGTAGAAGTATTGTCATGGTATGCTCAAGTTTAAATACGGACTGTATTCGTTATAACACTAACTTCTATATTTCTTTTCGCTTAAGGAATTCTGTTCGATTTGATAAACTGTTTCACATTTAATAACGAGTTTTGACTATTGATCATTAATGATCCTTCTGTACAACCCATACATTCATTATAAGACATATAGAAATGATGAGTTTGTTTTGTTTTCCAAACCTATGGATTGTTGTAAAACAGAGCTTTATTATTTGGAAGTTTGTTAATACATATTTAAAGATATACTTGGTAATTTCATTTAAATATTAAATGAAACGGGCGTGCTTTAACCTGGCCCGCTCGTGCAGAATATTAAATTACGTCATGGCTCACGTTACACATATCTACTTTGGAATGCGGTTACGTTGTACTACATTTCAATATTTCCAATGGGGATTAATTCAAACCAAATAAATATTGGTTATCAATTATACTTTAGAATTATTTAAAAGCTACCACTTTATATGAAACATATTTCTGATTATGTTCTGGATCATAAGTTGCATAAAGATTTCTTCAATTGTTGTCTATTTTTTTCAAGTGCTGATATAATTTTCGAGTTTACACTTTTTGATACACAGAGTTAAACAGTAGATACACTATAAAAAACGCAACATAAAACCCCATTACGGGCTTCAAGTCATAATAAAATCAGCTGCTGTGTAAATACTCTTTGAGGCTGCATGGCTTGTCATATGACCATCCATGGGGTGTTATATATATAAGTTATAACTATTACGATATTTGACAATACCATTATAATTTCCATCATAACTACAACTTGTGTCATGTTCACGCTATATTCTGATTGGATCCAAGTCACTGAAAAAAAATGCTATACATTCCTGAAATATATACAAGTATCGGTTTGTCACAGATTCACCGTAAATTGTATTGTATTTATTGAGTGCGTTATTAAAAGAAACCCGATATATTTTAGGAATATCGAAACCTTTCCAAAATATCGAATCTGCGTATCGCATATATCGCTTTTAAAAAGCTATTTGAGCTGAAAAGTTGTGTTGACTTAACCTATTTTGTCCTCGATCTGAAGATAAAGGCGATTTGAATTTCGTACATGTAATAAGTGCCTCGTGAAGCGACATGAAACTTGTTTAAACTGTTTATCATAAAACGGCTCGATTCTATTCAAATATCTTTGTATTTGTTGTTTTGTGCCTGCTAACATAAAAGTGAAAATCTCGATTGCCTCTATTTAGATTACATAACTGTTATATTAATATTGATCTTGATTTTGCGTTTCGCAAAATTGTTTCAAAATGATTTCTATATATTAACAGCATTCGGTCATTCGGATTACCTGTCTGCCGCTTCATACGTAGTTTGAGATTTGAAAGACCATTAAAAACTCTAAGTTATACAAAAACGCATGCTCACAGTAATTTAAATACGGTCGTATCATCGAAAATCTATTGTATTATTATAATTGTTAATTTTTTTTTCAACAAAATAGCAAATTAACGACAAACAAGTCGAATACAAAAATGGCGTTTTTGTTTATCATTTTATTCGGTTATTACTCTTAGTCTCTGTTGTCACGTCCGGAATCGATCGGATGATGACTCACCAATAACAATAAAGATAATTATTTATTTGTTCAAACGGCACTGAAAAGCCGTATTAAACTGCATTTATCCGATACCTGATGTCTTGACAATTATGTATATAAAAAGTGCATACTAGTATACCTAAATTGTGTTAAAAATGAGTGTTTAAGATTACATTCATGTAAACTCATAACAGAATACTATTTTGCGAAACAAATTGCGTTTACTAAATTACGCATTTACCATTAAATTCAAAAAATAAATGACAGTTTAACATGTACCGCAGTGGGTAGCAATCGCGCAAAACGTTATAGTTCTTATCAGAAAATCAAACAGGATTCAACTGACGTTGCTTATGATTTAAGTGCTTTATTGTTTATTTATTAATTTATACAAATGCCTGTATACACGAGTTCGACGTTACTGTAACCAGTGTTTTTTTACAAGCTCATGATGAGATTGGGTAATTATATTTTGTCTTTCGTTCTTCGTTTTGTGTCTGTGCATCGTGCGTCGTCAACATTTTTCTTTTTAACATTTACCGTTTGAACACTACAAAAGCACAAATTTATTTCCCTATTTTATAAAAAAATTGTCAGAATATTTGTCCTTATCATATCTCGGACCATTTTGAAGCTGGATCATTAGGGGTAAAAAAACTAGGTAACTATGTCGACTTAAAAAAAAACACTTGTGAACACTCTAGAAAGCAAATGTTTTTATTTCCAATCTATTGGTCTAGTGTGAAAATGGTTCCGGCCCATTGATAAACATGGCCGCCAGAAGGGCAGTTTTCCATTTATGGTTATAGTAAAACGTTCTGAGTTTTATAGAGGTCATGCTTATTGCCCATTTTTTATGAAACTTGCTAACAACATTTCCAAAACATATATAAGTTGCGTTCGTTATTCTTGCCTGTCCGTTGAAAGAAAAATGTGGAGGGCAGTTTCCGTATATGGCTATTATGAAACATTGTGAACCCTTTAGGAGTCACATTGTTTCCTCGATAGCCAATAATTGTTCTCATAACATTCACTCTTATAATATCTTGGCTGACTTCGAACCTGGGTCACATGGATTCAAAATCAGGGTCACAAAATCAAATTATAGAATACATGTTTAAGCCAAAGATGCTATATTTATTTGCCAAACTTCACAAATCTTAGTCAAAACACTTTCCTTATTAATATCTCGGCGTAGTAAGAGACTGGGTCATATGGTGAACGTTGGTCAAATTATATGTGTGAACACTCTAGACGAGACTTTATTTGCTACATCTTTACTAAACTTGGTCAGAAATTAGTCCTAAATACATCACGAGCGACTTTGAAACTATGAAACAAGAGATCAAAAGTTACGACATGTGGTCCAAATAAGAAAACTTGGGAACAATCACTATAAGCGACGCGTATTTCCCAATCTTCCCAAACTTGTTGAGCAAATTTGACCCGAAATCGGATTGGTTTTAAAATTTAATAACTTCGTAAAAAAGTAAAACCTTGTGAATACCCTATCGGACATATGTATTGCCCATTCTTCAAGAATTTTGGTGAGAACATTTTCCACAATGATACATTCGCATAGTTCAGAACTGGTACATGTGGGATTACAGTTGTTGGAAAAGCTTGTGGCACTCTATTGGCCACATGTTTGCTCAATCTGAATAAAAATTACTTAAAACATGTGTGCCGATGATATATGAGCAGAATTTTGGAATGTGGTCACATATTATCAAAAACTTGAACACTCGCGAACACTCTTGGGGTCTCATTTGCTTCTTATTTGAGAATTTGAGAAATAAACCTTAAATGTTCTATAATTGGAAATTGAAGTAGCGAGCATCATCGTTTATTTAAAATAACTCAATATTCATTAAATTCATCTAATATAATACAGAGTAAAGAGCCCTCATTATAAGCTACGCTCATGTGTTTCGGTAAGTTTTCCTTTTCATTACATGTTAATACCTCTGGCGAAATGCATACACTTGAACTTCATGAACCAAACGTGATGTCTATGATATTGATCACACACTCCCCTTCCAATTCATTAGCCTAAACATTAAGAGTAAGAATTATATCGAAAATTTAAAATAAAAACGGAACGTATATGTATGTTTACGTTTAAAGTTAATAATGTATTTAAAAAATATATTAACGCAGACGAAACAGAAGGGAACATCCTCCAATTAAGTTGATGATTTACAGTGTTCGAGCACACCAACATGTCCCAATTAGTTAATGCCACTGTGGCAAGGAAATTATTGATTCCTACTATAATGTTAATTATAAATGTTTACGATGATCCAATACACTAAAACATATTCTTAAACGTATTCACAATATAATAATAAAACATGAGACATTTGATAAAAACAAATAAGTGTAAACATAAAAGGTCGAAACAAACATGCCCTATTTTATAGAATGATTGTTATTTTAAAATGCATAAACGTTTTTATATAGCAAGTTATATATGTTATTAAATGCCACACTTATTTGCCAAATTTAGACTTTTAATAAGGATTTGTCCCATTATGGCTCTTACAAATGTTATAGTTTCTCTAATATCAGAAAAGTCAGGTATGTTTCGTGTTGCTCAAGTGAAAACATGTATTGCTCTAACAATAAAACTCCTTATTTCACTGTCTACTGTGACTAATTTTAAGCACTAATTGGAAGAAGTATTATTGTTATAAGCTATAAGCGCCACGTTGAAACGACAAGTGAATACGTCCGCCTCGCTTCAGGAAGCAGGGACAAAGAAAAAGATGTGTGCTGGTTTACTGTTGCCTTGATAAACACATTAACGATGGCCTATTCTGCAAAACAATATGAGCGGGAATAATACTTTCAAAACAGTTTCAGGAGCTTAAATATATTGTTCAGTTAAATGATATTAAAGTCATTGTTTTCAAATTATGTAGTCCTATTAAACAGCAAGTGTAGTTCCTGTTTAATATTCCGATTCAAAAAGAGATCTACGTGTTTTTAATATGCTAAAAATGTGCAATAGAAAACTATATACGGTTGATATACTGTATACTGTATAAAATGGTTCCGCTTCCGGTGTAGTCAGACGCAAACGTTTATTTAGGTGCAAAATAATATAGTTTTTACAGTTTTACAGTGATTTATATGTGTGGATTATCGGATATATCTGGATATTTCAAAAGCAAAAGTGAGTTTCTGCATGAATTAAATGAAATGTGCTAAAGTACACCTTATTAGAAGAATAAAACACATTTTTTTTTGTATTGGACGACACGGTTGATAAATCAGGACATTATTTAACGCCAAGTTAACGGATTGACAACTGCTCGCCGTCTCTTGTCCGCCAGATTGTCACGCATGAGTGCAACACATGTTTATACTACAGTTGCAAAATAGGACAGTAAACACAAACGCTTACCGTTAGATGAAAGCCGTGGTCAAAGCGCGAAAAAGCACAGAAACAAAAGAAAAGTAGTTCTACGGACCTGAATGAAAAAGAATTAAAGCAGCAGCGCCAAGGCTCTAATACAAAAGATTATGTTACTTTAAGTGATATTCTAATACAAACACACTCAGTTCTGTATCCACCAGAAATTGACAATAACCTGTCTGTATTCGATTCAGAAGTATCGACTAACACATTAAATACAATGGCTGACTCTTCTCCCGACAGTGACAATTTTGAAAAATACGTACGCGAACAATTTAATTTTCTCAGGATCTCTGTCTCAAACGTTTTTGAACAACAAACTATTATAACAAAGCGTCTTGATGAATATGAAGTCAGAATGGAGCGCAATGAAAGCGTGTGCAAAGAACAAAGTAAATCCGTAGATTTTGCCCACACTGAAATTATTGACATAAATACTAAAAGTAAAAAAAAAATAGTGCACAGTGTGAATCCCTACGAAAGTCATTGAACGATGCAAACAAAATCATCGAGGATCTTCAAAAGCAACAATCAGACTTCGAGCGCCAAGCTATTAAAAACAATCTTAGGCTGTTAGTTTACCATGAAAAAGAAGGAGAACATGCGGAAGAAGCTGTGAAAATAGTCCAATCCATATTAGAAACCGACTTCAAAAGATCAGATATATTAGTAGAAAATGCGTTCAGAGTAGGGAATAAACAATCTGGAAAAGTAAGACAAATAGTGTTCAGAGTAAGATCATCTAGTGATAAACTGGCAATTTCCACCTCAAAGAGAACAGCTCTATAACAACGCAAATACTACATAACGGACGATTTATCCTGAATTCGACCGTGACCTTAATTCGAAACTGAAACCGATCATCCACCAGGCAATACGAGAAAAGAGAACTGCTAAATATCGCAACGATGTGCTTTTCATCGACGGTCAGCGCTACAGGGGACCGATACCGGCACAATCGGAAACTACGGACCCACCCCCACAATGTGACTAGGAAGATTCCCAGCTATATTCTAACATTACTATTCTGACATGGAACACTGCTTACCGAGAAAGGAAATACTGTATAGATGGAATGCGGATATAATATGCCTAACGGAAACACAACTTAGAAAAATGATGTACTTCTTTTAGAAAAGTACACGACTCACTTATTCAACCGAGAATCAGTTAAACAAACAGCCACGTGTGGTTCGGGCGGTGTTGCTATACTCTTAAAAGATACCTTTAAAAATGATTACTATGTGACATGTTTAGACAAGTCTTTTGAAGGTATTCTCAGTTTAAAACAAATAGATAAAATATCGTCTGCTGAAACCATCGTAACGGTGTGCTACTTACCACCGGAAGGCTCGGAGCGGGGCCAACATGTTGATGAATTTTTTGACCACCTAACAAGTCTTGTGTATCTGAATTCTAATGCAGATTGTCTTGTGTTTTGTGGAGACATTAATAGTAGAATCTCGAACTTAAACGACACCATTATTAACGTAAACAGCGTACCCCCTAGAAAAATAATTGATTTCACAAAACATAAACATGGCGAGTCATTCCTGGAATTCTTACGCGAGACAAAACTTTGTGTATTGAATGGACGAATTACGACAGCAAATGACAATTATACCTCTATTTCAACAAAGGGCAAGGCGGTTGTGGATTACGTATTTACCCCACATTCAAACATTGACTTATTTAAAACATTTGAAGTGCACACTGTAAAGGACTTATGTATGAAGTTTTCTATAAAACTGAAATGCTCGATGCCTGACCATTCGGTAATATATTGTCAAATCGAACGTAAATTAAACAAGCTTATCGGCGCAAAAAGTCAAGATATGTATGAACAGAACGATAATCCGATTAGCGGCAAACGGTTTAAGTATAAATCGATTTCCCCTGACTTCATAGACAGTAACCGATAAGCTACGATGATAGATCAAATACAATGCTGCATTGACAATCAGAATGATGTGGACTCATTATACCGTTCTATATGTGACCTATATTACAATGAACTCATCGAAAAGGTGGACAATAAGTGCACATCGAAAACACTGAAAAAATCATTTCGAAATAAATCAAATATCAATATTATCCGTGGTTGGATAACACTCTCGACGACCTATTCAAAGAAGTCAGCGAACGTGAACATGACTTTTTGAAATCCACTGGAACTATACGCGACAAACATAGACAGCTATATAAGGACAAACAACGGCGTTTCGATAGGGAGATCAAAAGGCGTAAACGACAACACGAACGGCATCAGCAAATTGAACTCGAGGAGATCTGCAGAATAATCCCAAATGGAAACACTTGACGAAAACGGCAACATTATACACGACAGAACTAGTGCCCTTAAAAGGTGGGAAACTGATTATAAGAACTTATTTAACAAAGAAAAGCTTGTGAAGGAGCAAACTTTGTCGAACAATTTTATAATGATGTCAAACAATTCAAACCCGACCTGGAAGAACACTGTATTAAATGCCAGGAGGACAACTCGTGCTCAATTTTGAACGATAATATTTCCATTGCTGAAATAAAAAAAGGCTGTACTGAATTGTAAAAATGGCACGGCATGTGGTGAAGACCTACTCCCGTATGAAGTGTTTAAGAATGAAAACTCATACACGCTCCTTCATGAACTATTTAATAAATGTTTTATCACCGGGATAACGCCCGCGTTATAGTCATCGTCCATCATTAAGCCTTTACCGAAAAATAGCACAAGCGACCGTCGAATACCGCTCAACTACCGCGGAATAAGTCTATTTCCGGCGGTCAGCAAAATTTCCTCAAGTGTATTAAACAACCGATTAACAAAATATCTGGACTTGAACGATATAATAGTAGATGAAAAAAACGGCTTCTGGAAACTGCGTTCCTGTACAGACCATCTATTTACACTGTGCTCTATAATTCGAAATAGAAAATCGCAAGGCTTATCGACATATGCGTGCTTTATCGACATGATGAAGGCATTTGACCGGGTTGACAGAGACTGCTTACTGGCAAAACTATTATCCGTCGGCGCTCAAGAAAAGTTCTATAATATACTGCGACATCTGTATAGCACTTCTCGTGCACGGGTTGATGTTAATGGACACCTAACGGACGACTTTGACATAGAATGCTCCGTAGAACAGGGAAATACAATTTCGCCTACCTTATTCGGACTATACATCAATGATTTAGCTGTAGAATGGAAGTGCATGAACCTGGGAATCATGATTAACGGCGAAAATGTATGCATTCTTCTTTATGCGGACGACATTGTTATTCTGAGCGAAAATGAAGAAAATTTACAGAAAATGCTAAATAAAGTGAATGACTGGTGTAAAAACTGGCGCATGAAAATCAACCCAACAAAAACGAACATCGTGCACTTCAGAAAACAAAGCCAACATAAAACGGAATACGTCTTTAAAATGGGGGACGATGTCATTGGTATTATACCGTGTTATAAATACTTGGGCTGTGTATTAACCGATACGCTTGAATTCGCGGAGACAGCAAAAATATTGGCGGAATCGGCTGGTCGCGCACTTGGTGGCTTGTTAAACAAGGCAAAGGCAGTAAATGAACTTAAATTTAAAGTTTACACAAAACTTTACGACACCAGTGTAATCCCGGTGATGGACTACAGCTCTGGGGTCTGGGGTTACAAAAACTACGCAAAATGTGATACGATACAAAACAGAGCCATCCGGTCGTTTCTATGCGTCCATAAACATGCGTCTAACGTTGCTATCAATGGCGATACTGGATGACAAGCGCCCACACTGCGACGTCACCTGAACATGTTCCGCCTATGGGACCGTCTCGTCTCGTCAAAATGCCAGATGCTAGAATTACGAAGAAAGTATCAACCTATAGACATGTTGCATATTAAATGTTGTCATATTCAAATCGGTGGTTTTTTATATTATGCGCGTAACAAAACATCGGGTTGTCGAAAAAACAGGAAGACGGTATACGCACGGGCGTTGATGGATAAATTATGGGGGATATTCGTTTCGCACCTGGACCACTGACTCAACTTTTGAACCTCATCCTAGTTATGGGATCACACACCTGTGTCGGGTAAAATTTAGGCGACAGACCTAACTGAATTCACAACTATTTCGATAAAACTTGCATGCAAACCGTCTTTTTAACTAGTAAGTTATGTATATATATATATATTAAACTTCAAGTAATTCAACTTACAACTTTAACCCCCGCATACACAAAATTATAAAATAAAAAATATCATTATATTTCTAATTTTCTTACAATAATTAAATAACCTTATAGTGTGGAGAATTGTTCAAACACAGACAGGAAGCACTATTGAAATCTTCCAGGTCATTGCAGACTATGATCATATGAATTTCAAGCAAAATGAGACATTGTTTCCAATTTCATCCCATTTAAAATAAATGGTAGGATAAACACATTTCATTGAATGAAAAACCCCATCACCAAAGTGCTTTCATAAGCCACATATATTTAATTCTTACCTATACCCATTAGCAAATAAAATGTATCCAAATGCTAACTGCATTCCTATTACCAATTGCATTAAATTGCCGATAACATTATATGACAACATGCATTACACCAATTAAATTGTGGTCTGCGCATACATAACCCTTGTGATATTGTTGATTGGCTATTTCATCGTTTGTTTATAATAATTGTGTGAGTTCCTTTCTTATAACGTAGAGCCCATTTAGAGACAGCATGTTTCGTTCGCAATAAGAAACGAAAGTCGATAGCTAATTTTTTACTTTTAATGTGCGGCGTACAAAACAAAAAAATATTAGTGCATATACAAACAATTAAGGCATGGTTTTTACATAAAAATCAAAACTTTACATATCTCTCTGAAATCAAATAATTTTAATTCTTGTAACTATCATACAGTACGGAAATACTTGGAAACTAGGGCCGGTATTCATAAAGCACCTAAGGTTTAAGGAGAAAATTTCATTACTTATCTCAGAATTTACCTAAGGCAAGGATTTCCTTAACTTTCATATTCATAAACAACCTTAGGTATCACCTAAGGTAAGATTTATCCTTAAATACTTAGGGAAAATTAATGTGTTTTCGTTTCTTAAATAATTCTTAAACTTGACCGTTCATCATAAATATTACTATATTTAGTAACATGACTCTAAAAAGTGCGCGCAAAACGCAAAATGGCGGAACACGTTCACTGGACAAATGTGTAGTCAGAGTAATTCGTAATATTTCACGTGGTGGATAGTTAATTAATAAAAATAGTGCATAATGTACGAGGTTTACGCTTCCGGCATATGTCGAAACAGTTGTCTCAAAATATCTGTATCGATTTTATGCTGTTGTCGTCGATCTCTTTTTCAACAACAAACTTGACAAAAGTCAAAACACGGAAGTAAATGCAGGAAAAAGTTGGAAAAAACGGCGAAGCAGAGAGCCCCGAATTTTGTAATTCAAGAAACTGTCCTTCTCGCGAAATAGATGGGCGAGGACTATAGAAACTTTGGAATTTCCTGATATAAATTTGACTGACAGATTACGGTACCAGTCGTAAGTTTTGTTATTATCAAAATAAAATGATTTACCAAAAAATAATAATTACCAATTGTCTTTTTTCTTTTACATATGTATGTAAATATATTTATTGTCAATAATTTTATTCCTAAACTTTTTAACGCTATAATAAACATATAATTTGAAGTGACTGCCTCACAAAGCAAAAAATATAATTAAGTATTTTATTCATACATTTATTTTTTTAACTTGATAAAGAGTTCATTGAAAAGATCAATTTATAATTGTATATATTGCATTCGTTTTCATATTGCTTATAGTGAAGTAAGTGGAATCTTTTTTAGTTTTAGGTATGAAAGTTAAACGCACGGAATAATAAAGTATATTATTTAATTTTTAATGAATTGAAAAAATTGAATTTTTAATTGGTTAACCCTTTACCACTTAAATACACATCTTGAAGCATGTGTAGTTCCTTACAAAATCAAATTGAATTCTACAACTTAAAATACTGTGGTGAATGTTGATACATTTTTTAAATAAAACGTTACAAGTATGAAATGGAATCTATATAGCTTGCAATTATGACCAAATAAATTTGCTATAATCATTTGGCAATCAAAATAATAAAATTCAACATTAACTTGTTTACTTATTTCAATATTAACTTTTATAAAGATTACATGTACATATAAATGCAGTTCTTCAAACACAATCCGTTTTATTAAAAAGCAATGATAGATATATATGCATGTCATTTTTCTTTGTGATCATTTATTTTAAATACCGGTAATTCTTGATATGCATACAGAAGCAATATTATTTACAAACACACTATCAGACAACTGAATTGTTTACATTTTATTGTGATACAAATATAACTTGAATACAAAATATTGTACTGGCAAAACATCTTTAATACTTGAAGAAATGATAAACTTTTTTCAGATATGCACCATCAGTTGCTGGGAATGGCTCTTAGAGTCTTAGTACTATTTCCCATCCTTCAATGCAGATACACCTTCAGTTTTATGGTATTTGTGTTAAAATATATCATAAATTATTGAAACTTGGATCTAGATCACATAAACTTGTGTAAAATATGGATGATTGAACCTGTGGTGTTATCAATATTTACCATTTTTCAATGTACAAAAAAAGAAGATGTTTTTAAAAAATCAACTTCATTAATGAAAATGAAATGCAAATATCATCATTAAAATAGCTTTTTTTTTTTCCATTCTATTATTTTAATTGCAGTCTGCATAATTTAAATGCACTGAAGAAGAGGAAGTTTGAGCTCCATATAAAATTGTATGAGGTCCTGTTGGCGCATTTGCAGGAGGAATAATTATATTATGTTTAGTTAAACAAACTGCACAGTATTCACTTGTTATGGAGATAAAACTATAGACCATGACCTTCATCCACATTGTGTATTCCAAATGATTTTGTGGTAAATTGTAGGCTTCAGTGTACAATTACAATGTTTGCTTTATAATTCTTTAAATTAAGTACATGTATGTGAGTTTATTCGCATGCATAGATCTGTGAACATAACTTGTTAAATAATGTGAAAATGATCTAAAAAATTATTTCCACCATATTCCTATAACAAAGGCCATGGTCATTTTCATTGAAATTTTCAGAATGATCTTTTAAGGCAGCCATGTCCTAAGGATTTGTGGGCAGATTTCTAACATTGCATATATTATGCAGTGCATAATGAAATCACTCTGTTTATATATAGTATATTACTTAATTATATCACTTACTTGCATTTCATATTGCAATAAAAAAATGAAATATATAAAAACATTGAATTATAACATAACAAATGCTTTAAAAGTTTGAATGTTTAATGCGACTTAGAAGAATAAATTCATATGTTGTTCAGAGTGTTGTTTTCTTTTCAATGGGGGTAATAGGGGCACGAAATGAATAATTGATACTACTTAAAAACATAGTGCACCTATAGTGAGCTATACAATAATAAATTCCTACATACAAATATTTGTAAGAAATGGTAGATTTTATTTTGTGTAGATATACATGTATGAAAAACTTTCCTGTTCATGTTATTTAAGCTGCAGTGTTAATATAATACTTTAACTTAATGTCTAAAACAATTATTATATTGGTCTTAGTGCCAGTTCCAATTGTATTCTCCAGTGACCTTATTCTGGTGTAGTATGGAAACAACTAACAGAATTTCTAAAGTAATGCAAACAGTGAAACATTAACCTTCGAAGAATTATTTCATTCCTGTGAAATCAATGTCTAATTTGCAGCATGATTAACCACGCAAAGCAGATGGTTATATTCACTCCGCAATAGAATTCACTATTTGCAGGGGTGACCTAATTCCCGTGATGTCACAACAAAGGGAGATAACTCCACTGAAATTGACAATAAAAGTGCTGTGTGTACACTAGTGCAGTCAAAGAGGACCAAGATAATTTAAGATGTATAGAATGTGGATAAATTTTGATTTAGTTTAGTTGAAGTATGATTTTCAAATGCAGTAATTAATGTTTTTTCCTCATTTTTGTTGTATTATTAAGTTTTCAGTCATAGTATTGAAAGTTAAACAAAATACACGGATTAAAATAAACAAATGTAGTACTTACTCGATAATTCCGAGATGAAACACACATTCATTCAGTGCGAAAGGGAAAACAAACACAGTCTGACATGCGATACAGCATAACCACAATGTCAGATATGTAAACATATCCCGGACCCAGTCGCAAGTACATAACGCCTACTATTTTCACATTTAAATCACATTCTTTCCATTTATTGAAACATGATCCTTGATTCATCCAAAGAAATGGCGTTAAATGGTAACAAAACTCAAATTATTATTGTAAGCATGAAAATCACGTCCAACGACGAATGACAACAATTTTACTTCCGCTAAAGTTGTTGTTGTTATACTGTTTAAAAGTCGGATTTTCAAGTCGTTCGAGTACATACATCGGTCTGTGTTTGGAGCGATGATAAATGTTAAAGAAAACATTCACGTTTGATGAAATTTTGTTGAAATTCGACGAAAATCTCTGAAACATCCGCTACGACGCCATTTTTAAGGTGATTTCTTTGGAGTTAAGGGAGGTGTCTACGTCCCTTAACTTTTAAGGAAAAAACGATGAACCTAAGGTGTATTTCTAAGGTTAGGAAGTTTATGAATATGACTTAAGGCATTTCCTCAAATTTAAGAGAAAAACAGCAAAAACCTAAGGCAAAATGACAACCTTAGGTTATTTTTTTCCTTTAGGTGCTTTATGAATACCGGCCTAGGAGTATTATACGTATCTTATTGCAGTTGCGTAAATGATGCAATACGAAAATATTACTTTAAGGCCCGGTCAGACCGACTAACGAATATGTAACGGAGAGCAAACGGACAAATTATGCAGAATTGGTTATCCGGTGATAAAATCTACCTGCTCTGCCGCTCAAGACTCTCGCAATCGATGTGTGAAGAGTAGGAAACACACAATGGCCGCACAAGTACCGGTGATGTAACGGGAAAAACGTACGTCTAACGGATATGTACCAGATAATTAACGGTCGGCTAACGGATATTACCGTGCGGGTAACGGACTTCTACCGGATAAAACGGCAGTGTAACGCATTAGTACCGGACAAAACGTTCTCCCAACGTGAGAGTACCGAACACCAACGTACAAAAAACGGTCAAAGTAGGATACATCCTCAGTATCATGTGGCAAAGCTTCAGGTTCTGGCAGGTCAAGGTCTCCGTTATCAGCTGCTGCCATCAGGTCAGACTCGTTCCACAACTGTGCATCGGATGCAGCACCACGGCCTCCAATGTCAGCCAAGACGAACTTATAGTCAGAATCAACCAGAGCTAGCAGTTTAACGGAGAAGTACTTCTTGTAGTTACAACACGTAGACCCGGATCTTGGTGGACATTTGCAGGCAATATGTTTGCCATCAATAGCAACAAGAGTAAACGCTTCTTGTTTGCTCAACCTCTCAGTAATGAGACCTAATCACATATGGATTTTCATTGAACTTAACTAGTTTGTGCATAGGTATTTATAAGTATGTCACATTAGAAAAAATGATTTCTATAATAAAAAGCACATGTTTACAATAGCAGAAGACCGGTTTCAACATCGGATTCATATAGTAAATTCAGAAAATGCGTTTTAAAACCGTAATTCTACACAAGGTAAACAATAATACACGTATACCTTAACACATATACATATTGAATGTTTCAAAAATACATGTACAGTCGGTATCAAGATAACCAGTTTGGTACTTGTGAAACCCAACAACAATGCACGCTACGTACGTGTGTTTACTTCATCAACACTAACATTTTAAGAAGCCGCAAGTGTTTTAGAACGGCTATTCCGTACACTTTACAAAACAAAACAATGTTTAATGATATGTATCACACACACATAAAATTATGTAAATATCATACAATATACGGCATGTCATGTTCCTGTTTCAACTGCTTAATATAATACAAGTCATACTATCCAATTAAATAAAACCAAATATGTCCTATCGATATGAACGTGGGCTGTGTGTATCAGGGATTAAAATGCTTGATATTATATTCATAAATCTATCTCAAATGAATAATGTAGACTGGTTCTAGGATATATATGATATACTTTGTTTGGAGAAATGCGATGGGCTTATTATAGGACTTTCTTGCAGGTATAACACCTTTGTTGACGTCATATGACTCTTATGGTAAACATTCATTTCCATTTCATATTATATTTCAAAATTGAATTATCACTTCATACTTAACATTATGGAATTGAACAGGTGTTAAACAGAACCATACGATTTCATATCCCGCAAATGCCCTACACTTACATATAGTTATCATCATCAATTAAATAATGAAATATGTCTAAAATCAATGTGTTGCAAAACACAAGAATTTGAAAATAGGCTTCCTTTCAAACAAAACATGGGGTTTAACAAAATTTCAATTGCAATTGCATAAACATAATTCACTGAATTTAAACGTGAAAACCATTTAAATAATAACATATAATTATACATCAAACGTAATTATTAACTCAGCATTACTATGATTTTATAGGCAAAGAATAATCATAAACATGAACAATACAATATAAAGACACACACATAAATATTTAAAGACAATACACTGTTTTCCAAACTATGTTTTATGTTTCGTCTTTATTTTATAATAGCTTCACTAATGTCACACAAGTATATTTTTACCTTGTTGATTCGAGATACACATATGCAGTAGAAATTCTACTCATGAAAGCCAATCGCCTGGGTCTTTGCCGTGTTCGAGTGCTCTATTAGCAGTTACATGTCCCAACAATGAAAGTTCACTAGTGTTTTTGATCATTAAACATAATATCTGGTATCACTTCCCGAGCTATTCACAAGCAGTTGAACACCATGTCCCTTTTCTTTGTCCTTTCTATTCGACTGCTCGATGGTTTGTACGTCAGTACTTTTTACAAAATTATGAAACTCATGATGATATACTATATAGATAAAGTATATAAAGTTAACTAAAAACAATATATAATTAATGGCTTCTAAGTAGGTTTTCTTCTTAGCAACTTGATACAACTAATGTAACATCTCCTTAACTGTACCTTTTTGGTTCGACATGTACGACAGCTAATTATTGTTCAAGTCCAGCGTCAGGGTCTCCACTTTTCCCGTCCTTAAGTTTTTGTGCTTTATCAACAGTTCAGTGTCGCCAAACAAGAAGGTTGTAGTGTGTTTTTGTTCGTCTAGTGGAATGTCTTTGTCATTCTCTATTAGCACTGTACCGAGAAGCTCGCAACCAGGATCTGTGGTGTACACGGGGTCTCGGACTTTTGTGCGGTATATTGGAATTGTTGAGGTTGTGTTGTTAGGCGAGGTTGTAAATGTTACCTCGCGATCAACTGGCACATCTTCATTCACTCTAACAAATATTTTAAAAACGTTATTTATTAGCCATTCACTGTTTTTGAATACCTTCTTTTCAACTGGGTGTTTTTGCTCGTCAAAGATATTATATACCCTAATCCCGAACGTGTAATTCATAACCCTTGATGATATGATGTCAGGCTTGTGTCCAAACACCACGGCACCCTTCAGCACAGCAAGGCATGCGTCTCCAGGAACTATCATCCGTTTATTCGTAAGTGCTTGTTGTATCTGATTTTGTACGTAAGGACTCTCCGCAAACCCTCCTACTAATATAATAAGACCAACGTCTCTCATTCGTTCTTCTTGAATAATATGTTGAACATGCTCCGTTATCTTTGAGACCGGCTCTGAGAACCAACTTTTCATGACTGCTGCGTTCACTCCCAATTTGTCTTTGCCTCTAACATAAACTTTGGTACCGTATTTTAATGATGAGAGTCGATCCGACAAAGGCTGATCTGAATGCTGTTTAGATGCGTCTTGAAGAGCAATCGGAATGCGAAAGAGTATGTCGTCATTGGAATCAAGTGTACATTTTCTCTTTTTCATTTCAAAGTCGCGATACATTTCAAAATAGTCGTACATGTCAACACGTTTAAGAGCATCAAGGGAATTTTCTCCGAACACCTCCTCTATAAATTCTAAGAAGTTTTTGGTGACATGTATGCCACCCCACGGTCCTCCACTTGGAGCTTGGATGTTCTTAAGGGAGCCATCTGACATTTTCTGTTGAACAGAGATGTCAACAGTTCCCCCTATGAATGATACATAAAACATATAATACCCAAGCTAATTTTCAGTTATCTTGAAATAAGTCAAAGAAAACAGTTTGTGATGCAAACTAAACAACGAACATACGTGTTCCAAATTGAAAGGGAAGTTTTGTTTACCAGCTTGCAAATTCTTTACAATACAAGAGGTTCCTACAAATTAAAATATTGAACAATCGATGTGTTTCTTGAACTTAAAGTATGGAAAATTTAAAAATCGAACGCTCAATAATATATGCCTCACTCCTAATCTTGTCCTCAAGAAGTTGTAACACGATTTGACTAGAAAATAACTTCCTACTGATTGTGCGAAACAACGAAGAACATACCTAATATAAATAATGACGAGATTGAATCGTGTCGTATCGTTTAAACGAAGTAATTGATTTCGAATAGCAAATGTTCAGATTCACTGTATATTCACGTTTTGCTACAAAGAGGCCTACGCTTTTAGGAAATGTTCTTACATGTGCAACAAACATTTCTACTTTTAACATGGTAGGTATTTTAAAGAAGTGTATCGAATATGTCAAATTTCCGATGTGTCATTTAGGTAAAACTGCAGCGGCGCGACGTAAATGCATGACTTGAGTAACTAACACTCTTTGCATATTTCTGAATAAACTGTTTCAACACGCCTCACTTTGTAATGACGAGCGTGCATATAAATTAAAATCAAATTTTTAAATACAATGCACTCAATATAGTAATATATAACAATTGCATCATACTCCATATGCGAACTCGTTCCAGAGCTTACATAGTTTGATACAAAAATATGCAAAACCTATTATATAATTATACTATAATTTACATTATTATTTATGCCCACATGCCATTTTGAGTTGCGATCATTATCGTCACGGTCACGTTGGGAAACCTTATTTGCAAGTTGCGAAATTAAACTAAACGCGTCTGTATCACTGTATTATACGTTAGTGTTCATCTTTGACACAGGGAGTCAATTATGATATAAAGTTAAAATAAGAAGTATACAAACCTCCTAAGTCAACAACCATAAACTGTTGGTATTCGGACGTATGACCTAGTGACTCACTCCAGATAGCAGCTGCTTCCGGCTCCAGCGCCAGTTTCAATCGTATGGTGTCAATACCTGCCTAAAATGAATCGATATTACATCCGGTTAGCGCGAATTTTAAGCAAATATATTTATTGCATACACACATGGTACATGCATTGTCATGCACCATAATTTCAACACATATATATATATTTATATAAACATTATGAATTCATACGTTCTTAAATAATGGGTACTGGTAAAATATTTTAATATCACAAAGTATTAGTTCTGCGTCGATACTTGCATTACATTCGAAGTTATCTAGATTACTTAATATATAATCTTTTTATAATACTATGATTATTGATGGGACTTATACTATTTGCATTTGATCAATTTGAACATTAGATATAAATATAGTAATTCTAGCTACAAATGTCATAAAGCAAGGCTTCACAAAACGTAGCAAACGCCAAAATTACCAAACTTTGAAAATCTTAAAAATGCTTTGCATCGGATGAGTGAATTGTATTTCAGACATCGTATTCGATCCAAACCCCAGCAATATTCTAAATGGTATTTTAAAGATTGTGTACCTCGATGGCAGCCTCCCTCATGAAATGTTTTGCAGATATTCCCCAGATAGCCGGAACCGTGATGACGTACTTGATATCGGACTCTTTTATCCACCCGTGCCTAATATCTAATAAATGCAATAAATGCTTGTGAAGATATTTGATGCTCATTGCAAATATAGGCATTGCTGGATGCGGTTTACCTTGTAAGTCCTCGACATTAGTGGTGTGGGATAAAACCTGAAATAAAAATAATTACTGTCAAACCTCTCGTTATTGATTCACGTTATCAGTATTCCTCCACAATACAATTAATTATCACGATTGAACGTTCAATGTAAAGTTAACGCCGCGATTTTAAGGGGATTACGTGGTCTCATCCAAACCGTAGTACATGTATACACATTTAAACAAAATTCCAATAAACTTCAAATCACCTAATACTAATACATGGTATACAAAACATGGCATTTAATTAGCTCAATAAATTAGCCTATACTGAATCGAAATGTTATTGTTCATAAAATGCCGTTTGTTGATGTATATTTATATTAAGTACATGTATACATTGACCAACTTTTCTAATTGGTCACTAGATAACGTGTAAATACAATGCATACATTACAGATTTATCAAACCAAAATTAAATACCATTAGTTAAAGTTTATTTTGATAGTAACGAAGCATACGTCATGCTAGTTATATCGATGTATTTAGACTTAAAATCGAAGAAGTACTTAGACATGTGAATCATTAACACGTGAGCTGCCATTTCAACGATATCATTGGTCGCTTCATGGTATGAATAAAATATTTAAACCAATGAAAACGATTGTATTGTCTGCCCTTCGGGTTTCTAGACAGTCATTTGAGAAGCAAGGGGCACAATATAGCCGAGGCAGTCTAGGGCATTCTTAACCCGTCTCCTTGAGGATGTGTGTTTATCCTGTATATTTACTGATCGTTTTGAAACTAGGCGTGCACTCGCCTAAATCATAGACATCGTATATAGCTATTTAACGACACAAACCAACATGTTTAACAAAACAATGTATTAGGCTTGGCATTTAAAAGTCATGGCAGTGATCATTTGTATTACACAGAGTCCCACGAGATTGTCAGAAAATAAAAGAAATAATGTTTATCCTAAGAACAAAGCGTGAAGTGTGTTCTTCGAACAAAGTGCCGATTAACAAATTAATTGGTTATCAAACAATGGCACAGTCAATTACGCAGAACCCTGTCTTCGGCGGCCGAAATCTGTCGACCAGTTTTCAGACTGAAAGTGTTCCGAACGCTGTGAAGTCACAGCTACGAAGATTTAAATTTCTAAAGAATGCCGGGAAACTCGACAACGCTGGAAAATAACAAAAATGTGGCAAGCATCGCGTAACAAGGAGTTAATTATTTGGAAGTAGGGCACATGTAGAATTGCGTAAACACAGTGACTTAACTTGAACTTGCGACGTATTCGAGAAAAATCCTTTCTGGACGAGCGCTCATCTTTCGAGTACTGGTTTCAAACGGGTTTCAAATGTATGCCCGCTTTAGTTTAGATAGTGAGCTGATATTTGGTATGTGAGTCTACCTACATGACCTACATATGAAGTGTGGGTTTTGTTCCGGTCAATTAAATTTTGGCGAAGTTATGGGCCTTGGACTTAGAAGTTTCTCTATAATAACCGTTTTCCGCAGGTTTTAGGCGCAACATTTTCAGATATTGAGCTGCATTTTGGCATGTCAGTCTACCGATATGACTTACAGATAAAGTGTGAGTTTCGTTCCGGTCTTTGGCGAAGTTAAGTTAAGTTTAGAAATTATCTCTACAATAATCGTTTTCGGAGGTTTTTTACGCAACGCATTCAGACATTGGGTTATGTTTGGTATGTGAGTCTTTCTTCATGACCTACATATTAAATGTGAGTTTCTTCCCGGTCCATTGATTTTTGGCGAAGTTGTTGGACTTTTGACTTAGAAATTTCGTTTTAAAAAACACTCAGAATTTTTCCAAAACGCTTTCAGATACTGTCCAAGGCCCTAAACTTTATCAAATATCAATGGACTGTAACTTTTTTATGTTATTACCAATTGGGATATAGTTGCTATGTGGCTTCAAAGTTTGGTAGAGGGCATTGTGTTTCACAAACGTAGCTCTTGTGTTTCATAATAACGTTTGCAAACTTCAAAAAACTATTATAAACGAAATGTTGAAATGTAAAGAGTAATACCATGGACAGTAATGGCATAAATGATATAAATATACACTAAGTCAAATTGAGAACTTTATGCTCAAGTGAGCTTGAAATACCATGTAATACAAACCATGCTGTATACTAAATTGTACTTGTTATATATGCTTGCGCTACTTAATACGATCTACGGTTGGTCAGAAGTTGTTGCATTGCGACGGCGCTAAATTCGAAATTGATACACAGGCCAAACCTTCATCACGTGAAGCCCATTAGTAGTGACCGGGTATCAAGTTGAGGAGTAAATGCTTAACATCCTATACACACTTGTTAGCTCTCTTCAACCCAACAGTATTCATATTGTTTAAGCAAAACTAAAAACGATCTGAGTTTCCTATAAATGTGTTGTGTTTTTTGCAAATTTAAGCCAAAACAGTACTTTGACAATTTCATTCATAAACACATTTGGCCTTGTAAATAATAATTCATGACATTTGTTATAATAAATCATGTTTACTTATAGATATATGACCAACACGAATCGGATATTGTAAAAAGTGTTGCAATACAAACACAATCTTCGAAAATAATTATCTTTTATGAATTCACGTCCATGATGTCTTGGATATAAAGGGAGATATTTGCATTATTATATGCATTTTTTGGTAGATTGTGTGCGTGGTGCGTTAATCGTATTGTTTATATTATAGAAGATGAATTTTACATCCGTATTATGTATTATTACGTAGTTATCATCTAATGATAGCAGGCTATAAACTGTTATTGTTTTATTGTCATATTGTCTGACGAAAGCGATTGCTGATCAAACTCGTATTTCTTGTTTAAGTATGGTTTCTGATTTGTAAAATATCGTTTAGTGTGTTTGTGGGTTTCAGGAGCTAAAACAAAGTAAATATTAAACTTAGATATATAATGTTATTATATTTGAAGAATACGAGAGAATATTTGTATTATTTACTGTCTGATGTGTAATGTTATATTGTGCTAAGGAATTAAAATCAATATATTGTAACGACCAACCTTTTGTTTAGTTGAGTGTATGTATAATTTATTGTTAAACCATTTACCTTTTCCTTGTGTAGCGTCATCTTAAACAGTGAAAATAGTCTCCATCCGTGGTGCCTGTCTTCTCCAGCCAGAGTTGAATATTTGTCCTCTGCTTCATAGCCAAACGAATGGAACTCGCCAGCCGCATTGAGAAGTAAACAGGTTGGTGCTTTGTGTGAGATAAGCTGTCCGGAGCCAGCATACCATTTTTCGTTTATGTGCACATCGTTCGGACTGGCTTTGAATGAGAAGGCATAACCACTGTAAGTGGTGCCAAAATCGAAAGCCGCCACAATGCACGTATTATTAGAAGTCATTTTGGTCTGAAATCAAAAGGTCGGAAATCAATTAACCAGTTGATTTGTTCACCACTTTTTAAAGGATAAAGGTTAACCAAACCATACGGCAGTCATTATGCAAATTCGATGTCACGTTACTGTATTTATTGGGAAATGTTAAAGAGGTTGATTTAAAGTCGTAGTATAGTGATGTAGGGGCACTTTCTAAAACCTCGAAGGAGCATCTTATTTCGATATCTTAAGACAATGCATTGTGTTTATTACGCACATGATTATTATATGTAAATCGAAAGCGCAAGTTGTTCGATAAAATTGTACTTTAACGGCATCAACATATATTACTCGTAAGATATTTACTTATCGAATAAGTTAAAAATATAATAACAAATTATGAATGTCATAAGCAATACAAATCACTTCACACATGTTTATATCGGTCGAACACTCATGGTAAGTATGTTGCGAAGGGTGTGTTAACATACTTAATTAACTTTAATTATAACTCAAGTATAAATAAATCGAACGTGACATAAAGAGATACTTTATTGTTATACTATTCGCTAAGTAAGGCGTTGTTGTTTTGGTGAAAAAACAACAACGTCATAACGGACGCTTGTACGCATTGTACATGGAAATTTATGTAATAAGTTTCGTTATCCAATGATGTGAAATGTGTCTAAAGTATGAGCCCAATACACCGCTGCCAAGTGCAGTGCTGAAACAGTTTTACGTATATTGTTTTTTAAAGTAGCACATACATATAACTTCCATTTTGTAAGAAGAAAAACAAAACGACTTACTTGCAATTACACTGCGTGTGCGGTATAATTAATAAACTTAAATGAATTGTCAATTACAAATCGTTTATCTCATAATAAAGTCCACATTCAAATAAATAGATTGTGAAATAGCGATAACAGCGATATTGGTGAAGATGATAAAACTTGCACTTTCATACTATCTTTATAAGTCAATATAATTAATAATGATTTAACAAAACAAGGTGTGAAACCGATGTCAGATTTGCTTATGCCTGACAATGTGCGCGGTGTAACCTTCAAACCGAATGTTCCGAAATCTAGTTCGGACTGTGTCTTTATCAATATCAGCCGATTTAAAATGATCTGTCATAAATAATAACACCATGAAGACTGAAATACCCGTTTCTCTAGCTATATGCCTCTTATTCATAATTCACCACTGTTACTATGTCGACATTAGGCAAGCCCATCTGAAAACGCTATATAAGATATTATACTATATTTAGTGTTTTGTGTAAGCCAGCAATCAAATGAGAGGTGACTATGTAATATGCATTATGTGGTTCAGTATTGCAAGCAACATGTCAGAAAATAAAAAAATAGGACGGGTCCTTCGAAACAAGTTCTTGACAGTCTCGTCCTCCTACGTTTTACTATTTTGTAATATACAGTACTTATGTGTGAATATTATACATGTATATACATAAGTTTATTCAATAAAGGACTTCCTTTTAAATGTGTAAATGCAAACTACTGATTTATTCCCTTTCACGTTTTACATTAAGATGCGTAAAGGTGAAAAAGGCGCGTCGAGTATGCATACAACTTATACTAGGTACGTTAATTGTATTGTGGCGTATGCTAAATTGCCAACGAGCTTCCTGTGAAGAAATTAAAACATTAAATCTAGATTGTGTACAGGATCAAATTTAGAACACCTAGCATGATAGCTATCATTAACTTCTATTATAAAGTGTCAATGCTGAGGGATATGAAGATACAAAAACGTTGGAAATACGAGTGTTAGTTTTAAAGGAATGTTTTTTTACTGACAATATATTGTAATACCAGAAATGACTGCAGCGTTCATGTTGTGATTCTTGGGCATTTTGATCTCGGTTGAAAGTGGTATGTTAGTTCATTCCATTTAAATTTGAAATGTGTGTTATTGTTACTCACGTATGGCACCTCTATATCAGGACGGAAAAGTTTTCGAGGTCCTTATGGAAAACACGAAAAACAACATATCCATGTTTAAAAAAAAANAAAAAAAAAAAAAAAAAAAAAAACGTAAATGATTTCCCCCAATATAAAGAAGTGAAACTCCAGAAGCTTCAGCAGTATTGCACTCCTCCGTTTAATTTTCGTTAAATGAGTGAAATATGACTAATTGTATTTGCATCATATTGTTTACAGTATGTGCCCTAGTGTCCCTGGAAAGCAAACGTAAATCCCAACCATGATATTGGAATGGCAGGTCTCGTTAATTAATCGTTTCAATGTTGAGGGACGTTTTGTACACCTTTTAAACGTTGGTACAACCAATTGAGAAATCATGGGTAATAATAAACACTATTTAACTCAACCTGATGTTTAGTAGGCCGAATATATTATTCATGAAATCTAGTTTTTAAATGTAAAATAAATAATATATTTAAATATTAAAATGATGTACATAATGCGTTCTAGAAGGCATTGAAAATGACATATTTATATTATTAGATTAGAGGTAGAACTTTTCATGAAAAGCATTAGCCTGATACACGGCTTATACTTAAATATCACGCCTGGCACAAAACGAAAATAATGTCGGACGCGATGGTTTGTTAGCAGAAAAGCGTTGCAACAAACAAGCCTTCATCAATAAATCACAAATAATTCAAGCAAATAATCATATATCAATAATCAAAAAAGCAAATACATGTTGTCATCAAGTTCATGTTCAATAATTGGTTTCGGCTAAAGATGTTAAAAAGGAATTGTGATGAGCGTATATATAACTTATACAAAACTAAATGTTGTTTGGTTGGTTTAAACATTGGGTTATGGACATTGTTAGAACAAAAATTAAATAGTTCCCGCTCAAAATAAAGGGTTATAAGTTGCGGGGTACATTTCTCAACTTAGAAAAATAAGAACTTACTTTGTATTAAAAATAAAATATAATGTAAAGCGTGTGCGAGGTATAAGCTAGCCTCATTAATTATCGACTGACCACGTTATATTCGGTCATTGGACATTCTTCAATCGAAGATTGTAGTATTTTTAATGCTAACATTGTGTAATTAATTTCCATTGACCGGTCCGGATGATAGTGTTTATTGGAATTGCTTTCATTAAAATAAATTATGCTTTGGATAACTTATAATTCTAAACTAACGTTGTTGTTTGAATTGAACCAAGTCTCTCGCATCCAGAGTCATATCAGTTCATTCATGATTCCGATAATGTATCTTCAATTTCATTAATGACATATTGGAACCGAGATGTACGTATTTCATGCGAGATTTCATTAGCGCATTGAATGGTGCGGAATTGGGGTTTGCGTTGCTTGATTCATTGTTTGTCAGCAAAAACTACGAATGTGGCGGTCTTTTCTGATATTTTGTACATCACATGCACTGCGTGACGTTTGCGTAAATTAATTATTCAAGTAGTCTTTTAGGTGAATGCGATAATTTGCATATCATAAAGCTTCACAAATGCAACGTATTGAGATTGTTTCAGTTTATTGATAATTGTATAAAAATGGTAATCAGTTGCAATATCAAATGAAACGTTTGCTTTCATTTCTTAATTGCGTGTTGCGTATAGAAGGCTTAAGTCAATTGCAAATAAAGTAACATTTACATCTCCCTCGAGTAAAAAAAAATGCAGACTACATGTATTATTCCATCTAACTCATATTGCAGAATGTGATTACCGTAATAACATCTCAAATGCATTTGCCTGAAGTCGACTTTATCCATTCGTCTTAAATAACTGGAATATTAACTAAGAGAAAAAGCATTTTATTAAGGAACTCCATTGATGGCTGAAATAAAAATGACAGTTAATTGAAATGATAACCCTCTGTAGTTTAGGCGTTTGTTTAATGAATCGCTGATATAAGTTTTACAAATTGATGAAATTACAAAATCAAAAAGGGTATTTTATATCTTTGAAATAACTATTTGCTGAAAGTCCTTACGGCTCCATATTATACAATAAACCATTGCCATTTGTGGATTGAGCATTGTTCTAACATCGCGTTTTAATATAAGTGGATATTGTTGAAATCAGCCGCCGAGAAATTAGTTTCTGGTGAATTAGCTTAGGAAATTAATGTGTCTGTAGCGTAAATGGGTTCGGGAGCTTTGTGTTGAATTATGTAATGCAGAACTAAAACGTTTCCATATCAATAACGTCGGCTCGTCAAAAAACAATGTTTATCTCAAACGTACCGATTTCAAGTCAAATCAAATGTTTGTGTTTATTTTTTAATATGGTTTTCGTTTCGGTTATTTCATTTTAATTCTCTGATTTTAATATTGTTTCTTAAATGAACTTCGCCTTCGATGTATCTGTTTGTTTTTTTCCGATTTTTTTGTCTTGAAGGTACCTTTCTTGTCGGTGCGTTAGTTTAGATTGTCTGTTGTTAATGTTGTTTCTTGCATTTAATTTTCCTTTCTGATTGCACTTTTCATGTAACGATACTCGATTCTTGCACCTCGGTCAACACATTTGACTAGTTTGTTGTTTCGTATTGCTTTGATAGTGTTAAAACAAATGGCTGTGAAGGCTCAAAATTGAGACATATGCGTATGTAATAATAATAAATTGCGTAAGAAGTATTAAACTATGGTCATTTTTTAAATATCATTACCACGCCTTATAAGCTCATTATGCAGTCTTCAATCGAACACGATATTATCTCCTTATATAAACAGTTTTTCAACCATTGACCATTTCCATTGACCAGTGCGTAGGGATAACTTAATTTCTGGGACACTTGTTTATGGCTTGAAGGTCAATCGAAGAAAATATGTTAAGAATGATATATGTGAGTGTCACGGGTTCTTAATGATTTCTTTTGTGCGATGCAAACGTTTGACAAGACAATTGACCTTTGGTCTTTCATGGTTTCGTTGCCAATCCAATAGGGCGAATTAGTTTTGGATATTGGCAACGTCATACATTGTTCAGTCCATGATAAGAGACCTAATCATATCTTAGATACGAAATGCACAAAAACTTGAAGCTTATGCCATAATAAAGGCAATATCAAAACAAGTAAAATAAAAACATACAAACATATAATTTTCCCATTCAGTGCACAAANTAAGGAAACAATGAATATGGTTAACATGCAGGGGTAACTAGATGGATCCTTAATTTTAACCGATGAATCGACTGTGTATATATTTGTACAGACCTTATTGTGTCTGATATTTAAACTACGGATGCCAGGGTTTGGTGACTACCAGATTCTGCTACTTTTATTATTGGCAGTGATATAATAAGCCGATCAGTGTACATGAATGAAAATCTGAGCCAACTATTTTGTATTGGTTGTTATTGAAAAAAAGGCATGTACGCTTAAATGCTACGCCGTTGATTATAATAAGTATTTGTTATAATTACAATTAATAATTAAGATAACTGATATTGTAGAGAGGATATTATGTAAAATGCCCGTTTAATATGCACAATATAGAATAGAATACATTTCCCGTAATGTATTGCACACTCACTTAATATCAATACAGGATATTCCACATATTATATCATTTGCAACCCTATCAAAAATCAGACGTGTGCTGATATATCTTAATTGGTAGATCAGCGTGTGTTCGTGTTTTTTTTCTACGAATCAATGGACATATCACATATCATCAGTGTGTGGGGTAGATTGATAACCGTATCGTTGTCTTTCTCTGATTTATTTACAGTATTGGATATAGATGTGTTTGTCCCTTGACAAATATCACATTTTTAGATTGTATATGCGGTCTTTATTGTTATCGTGTACATTACACTGCGTGGCGTTTGTGTAGATTAATAATATAAGTCTCTTATGCGAAGCGCCATTATGCGCATATGATAAAGCTTTACAAATGTAAAATATTCAGATTATTTTAGTTCATTCATCATTCTGTAAAACACAACGGTTATCAGTTGCAGTATTAAATGAAACGTTTGATTTTATTTATATGTCATTATTTGGTGCGTAAATGTCAAAGTTGAACATCAAGTAACTAGTCCTACTTAAAATGCAGATAAAATGTATTATTCTAACTACATGTAGCTCATTTCTAAGAATGTGATTACATTTGTATAGCCATGTAAATCATAACTAATTAGTAATTTCTTATGAAAAGTATGCAGATTTAACGATTATTACATTAACATCAGCGTTATATCGAATATTTAAATTGCAGAGTATCGATGTGTCTAAGAAAATAATAACCAACTAAAAATTGCTAATGTACTCAAGTACAGGCTAACACAAATTACATGTTCCAGGGGAATTAAATAACACTGTATACATTTATAGTTGTGTTTGTACTTGCCTTTTCAAAATAACGTCACTTATAAAGACAACACAGGATTATGTGAGCTACTTTTTAAAGTGAGCGTACACATTTATAGTTATGTTATATTTGTTTCGTTTTCATATTGACTTTAAACGCCATATGATATTTTGTAGTACTGTACGTCGTGATGATAGTTGCACTCTCATGTATGTATACTAAAACGTAATACTTATGCCATCGGACCAACATATCGTATTTGTTTTGCTTATCAATCAAAACATGTTTGTATGGTAAATGAATTGGAGAAAAGTTCGTTCCTAATAAGCCAAGTTGGACATAGAACAAAATCACAAACAATCTGAAAATAAATTTCATGTTGTCATCAGCTAGTCATTTAAATTAGGTATAAAGCGTCAATTTTCTTTCACTATACATGACAAGACAATACAAACAACAAATTACTAATCATTAACACTAATTTAAATGATGTATCACCACTTTGGAAGATTCAGTGCAAAGACTTGCGAGTCTGTCCTTAACCGGGTTAAAAGATCGCCGAATCTCAAACATTTTCCAGAATTCGATACTAAGCCTAGATTTGCGTTGTGGGAACTAGGCAGAACAATCATAATCTGCCAATATCATGGCGAACATTTATAAATTAATGTACGAATATACTTCTAATATTACCACACCGAAATATCCAGATATGGAGGATGCATATAACAATTGATCCAATAATAATCTACCTCTGTATTCGTCTCTTATCTTCGTCATTCAGCTTGCGATTGGTAATGAACCCCATTACAACGTGCAGAAATAACAAAACAACAAAATTGCGCGGATTTGTCGTTTTACTTGTGCATGATGCGCACAGTGCACGGCCACACATTTAGAATGGAACTTATCAGAATATGAACTAAATACTGCGATACAAATTTTGAGCAAATCATAAAGTGTTCTGGTGAAATACGCGATTGTTTAAACATGTGTGCTCGACGAATATGACATAAAAGTAGAAATAATGACGTGCACTTGCGTCTGAACTATAAATTACGCCAGAAACAACAATGCACCAGGTTTGACACTGTTAACATTTTGTACGAAACATAAAAAAAAACAGTTATTGCCCTAATCTTTTTTTTACGAATTAGATTTTTTTTCCAAGACAAGTGTTATTGTTAAGATACCATTTAAAGTGACAGTTCGCGGAATAGATCGTTGTTTTGCATATGAACACGTTTTTCATCGTAAGGGAATATCTTTGTAATGCATTTTAATAAATATTGCAATTTAGTACAGAAATGCCAATTTCAAATGCCACTAAATAGTACACAAGTTCGATAGTGTTACATATATATATATCATAGATCTTGTTTTGAAATATTTCTACATGATGAACATTTGGTGCATTTGTCTAACACAACGAGTGTTTATATGTAAATATCTTCCCAACGTGGGCCTCGACCAATTACCAAAAATAAACTGTAGTAGCGGTCGTGTCCAATATTTAAAGTACATGCAAACACCAGGGCGAGAAACACAAATAGCGTTTGACGTATTTTCTCGCGCACGCTTAAATTGTCACTGGAATAACATTTTTAATATATTAAAACCCGGATACTTTATTGATCGTTCAAAAATATGAGAACTGTGACTTTATCATAAATTTTGCATTAACACGTCTCTTAGGTTGAGCCGTATTTACATGTACGACTGACTGCATTTTTGAACGAATACACGACCATAAATACAGCCATTATACACATGTAATTTTTGTTTTTTCATTTAATTATTACATTATTTTAATACTCTTTGTAACATATCGACCAGATCATTTTCAGAACTGAACTCCAGATGCATTCGTTGACTCACCTCGATCAATACCGCTATCTTGCGTCTAAATAGGATAAATAAATCCGAGTTAAATATATCCCCATTTGCATCAAAACATTTCCAAAATATGTTTGTCGCCTCCAGCTCAAGCATCTCGAGCTCCATCCTTTTCTTGCTGAACCACAGCATCGGCTCTGGCGACGTGACAATGACTTTTCGTATCTTTTCAAGCCTCAGTATTACTCTTGGACCTTCTTCTAGCATGTCCGTTATATCTGCTATCCATTTACGCTGCATCGCATCCTCCAAATTATAGGCTACCATTAAATTCCTATCTGGAATCATGTAGTAGCGTAGGTGTGTTTTCTCAATAGCAGCCCTAAGCTCTCTCAATCCGTCCTGCAGCCAGTGAAGCAAACTGCGTGGATGAAACTTCGTTGGGGTGTTTTCCGCTTGCCATAATATGATGTTTTTCAACACGTACGATCTTATTTCTTTATTATTTGGTTTCATGATATCTTTGAGGATCATTTTAAGAATGCCATAGACTTTTGCTTGCGTGTCATTAAGGTTGTTTACAAGTTCTGTCTCACCGGTGTTAAAGCAAATCCTCCAATCCATGTGCTTGTATTCACTTCCCTTAAATCATACCGGGGTTAGATAGGCTTCTAACAATACGACTTTCTGAACTATAACTGGTGATGGCCAATGACGGGGTCTGTCAGCCCATCTCTTCAGGATGCTAGGGCAGTGACAACGTACTGCGGAAACTCTGTCTGCATGAAGTACACCTTGACAAACCGTTGGAAACGAGGGTCCCGCCCGTTCACAAAACACATGTTATGGATTTGCGACTGCATGTGCCGAAAATTCATCTAGGAATAAACCACTACTCAATAGAACGTCTCCATATCCATCAACACACAGAGCATTTCGAATTGAATTCCAACGTAAATGCGCTGGTCTCTCTTGCATCAGTCTGCAGTGGCCTGGATATGCACGTGTATCCATCCTAAACATATCTATATCATCTGATATTGTATGAATATTGATACCAGCTTCCACACAGAGGATATATTTTATCACATATAATAAGTCATGATCGCTTTCTAAATTGCAAGTAAGCCCCTCTGCCTTGCTGCCAGCTGTAATTCTAGTTAAAGACACCGAGAGACTTTTTCCCAGCCTATCCAGCTCACTGTACTTCTTAACTCGCCAGCGTCTCATCTCCTCGCCGTATCCCAGCCGGGTCATTATAGCACAGACCTGCATAGACACACTTTCCACATAATTCTGAAAACAGAATAGCACGATCTTTAAGTCAATTTAAGCTGAGGAATTTTATCTTATTAGAACTATAAGAACATGAACAACCACACATATCTGATTGTGGTTGAAAAAACTAGTTTCAGATCAATTTTAGTTTGGTTAATTTATACATGAAGTATTATGCCTATTGCTTTATGGTTTAACTGTATGTTGAATTATTCAATAATACGATACATAGTACATATTACAAGTACAAACCAATGCATGACTCCTTTTTTAATCATGTTTGTCGTATTTGTTGATCATTTTGTGCATTTAAGTACACGTTTGAACATAAAGTTTCATAAATAGTTTGATAAATTGTGTTAAAAGACAAGCAAACACACCGTTGTATTATTGATGCTGCCAATAGTACATATATTAACATTTTATACAATTACAGTTTAATGATACTAAATAAAGTAAAAACAATATGTTAAACTCTACAGTGTTTTTTGTTCAACCTTCTTGTAATTAAGCCGTTTCTTTTTAACTAAAAACTATGCTGTTTTCAAACGTGACATTATATGTGTGCTTCAGTCTCTGTCTCATACCTGAGAGTATGGGAACGCTTTCAACCTCTGACTAACACAATAATGACAACTATACACGATGCTGCGTCTGGGCTTGCTATCTGTCCTTGACTTGTCTGAAAGTTACAACTTTACACACGGCTTTTTGTTGGAATGCCCTCAGTCGTTTACTTACCTAAGGTTACTTCTATACAGGCTGCTACTTCTGGAAACGTTCACAGTCTCCGACATACCTGAGAGGGACAACTATACAGGCTGATGTGTTTAGGAACAATCTGAATCTCCGAATTTCATGAGAGTGACGACTGTACAGACTGCTGTGTTCGGGAACGCTTTCAGTCTCTGACCATCCTGAGAGTGACGACTGTACGGATTACTGTGTATGAATTATGTCAGTCTCTTACTTACCTGAGAGTGACGACCTTATATGCTGCTGTATTTGGAGGAGTGACCACTGTACAGAATACTGTCTGGGAACGCTTTCTGTCTCTTCCTTACCTGAGGAACTTCTGTGTCTTCAATCTCTTCCAGTCTCTGACATACCTGAAAATGACGACTGTACAGGCTGCTGTGTCTGGGAACGCATCCAGTCTCTGACTTACCCGTGAATTACAATTTACAGACTGATGTATCTGACAACTTCAAGTCTCTGAATTACCCAAAGGTGACAAATGGGTATGCTGCTGTGTCTGGGAACGCATCCAGTCTCTGACTTACCCGAAAATTATGACTTTACAGGCTGATTTATTTGAACAGTCTCTGAATTATTTAAACGTGACGAATGTACAGGCTGCTGTGTCTGGGAATACATTCAGTCTCTGACTTCCCGAGAATTATGACTTAACATTTATGAATTTATCATTTCCAGTATCTGAATAACCCAAAAGTGACAACTATACAGGCTGCTGTGTATGGGGACGCATCCAGTCTCTGACTTTCCCGAGAATTATGAATGTACAGCCTGATGTATCTGAACACTTCCAGTCTCTGAATTACCAAAATGTGACGACTTACAGGCTGCTGTGTTTGGGAACCCATTCAGGCTCTGACCTACCCGAGCAGTTCATAATTTACCTGATAGCGACTACTTTCAAATGACACGCGGTCGTGCCTAGGAACTCTTCTAGTCACTAACTTGCCAGAGAGTGACGACCTTCCATGCTGCTCTGTCTGAAAACGCTTCAAGTCTCGGACTTACCAGAGAATGACGAATTACGGACTGTTGTGTTCTGAAAACGCCTATAGTCTTTTATTTACCCGAGAGTGACGGCTATACAGACCGCTGTGTCTATGAACGCTTCCAGTCTCTGACCACGAATAAACCATTCCTCCTTCTGCCATTTGTGAAAGCTGGAAGTATACATAAAATTGATTACAAAAGGCGTGATTAAATAATAAAAGGCACAGCGAAAGAACAATATGCATTCATATTTTAATTTGTTTACATGTATGTGTTTTATCAGAGTTTAAGTTCGGATAACCTCGCATAAAACGTCGCCAAAACTTTAAAACCGATCTGTAACATCACATGCATGAAGCACTAGAAACTATACAAACGTACCTGAATATTCAAAAGCCTTAGAGACTTTTCCCCTCCAGGTTCATACTTGGCCTGTGTGTATGAAACACTGATATTGTACTCTGTAGTGTCGGACGAGTCAAGCCAGTCCTGGTCATATCAATGAACCTGGTGGAAAAAGACAAATCAAAACGTATGTCTCAAAACCAAGCGAGGATTCTCTTAGTTGCAATAATCAAACTCCCATCTACCTTCGTGTCGTTGAACATCTGTACTCATGATATCTCAAAGAATTCAAGAAGGCTTAAGATTCCAAATATTGTTCGACATTTTTAAAGAAACAAGTTTGAACTCGCATACGCATATTTATGTACATCGACCAATCGTTCGATAAAGCTGTGGTAGGAGCGTGAATAAAACATGACAAAAATGAACACCCGCCTCGACATAATATTTTTTTTTTTTAAACACATGCACAATTACAGTTTTAAGGTCAGATGATGAAGTTTTTAATATATATACATATCTTGCACTTCGGATTTCAGAATCCAATCGACTTGAGTGTCTGCATTATTAATAAGATGTGTTACCACGTATTTTTGTAATTTCCACTAAAAGTCGACTGCCACGATGGATTTAATATGATAAAAGCGCACATTCATCTCGAACACATGACGTACACAGAAGGTTAGGTTGTATAAACAAATGCCTGTACTTTCGATTTCAAAAGCATTCGAAAGGGATTTCTTAGAAGTAAAGTTATACAATTGGTTGGCCACATACACTCTCACTGGATATTAATAAATAGTGATTTAATATGATACACATTTTCTAAGTACATAAATACAATTTAAGAGACGACAGTCAATCTACTTACGGACCAAATGTACGAGAATGGAATTGTCCAGGTTTAATTATCCCGCTGTTATAAACTACTTCCGTCTACGTTTAAGTGATTGAGATCTTAGTCATTCTTTAAATAGATTAAGGTTTACACGTTTCATTAAATAATTAATCGTTTTATTAAAACAATAAGCGCCGAGAATATATGTCATCAGTTCAAGGCGAGGTAGAGTTAATGTTTTCAGTGTCTTAACACGTGAAGAGTGTATGTAGGTTCTTCTGAGGCTTTGCTTCACTGCTGAATAGATAAGAGCCTAGCTCTGGCAATGCGTAATGCATGTGCGTAAAGTGTCGTACAATCTTCATATGACTCAATTATAAATGTTACTAAACTACAAACGCATTACAATTTGCTGGGGTGTATCAAACTGTATTATAATCATAGGTGTATAATTTCATTCTTCAAAAATCACTCGTGAACATAGCAGGCGGTTTCATAAAGGAAACATATCCTCAAGTATAAAATCACATGATGGTATTGTTTAGTTTCCGTATGTGCTTTTGACATCACTTACATGCACTTGCAGACTTAACATTAACAATGGACCAGCCTTATATATCTTCCGTATCATGGAGAACAATCACAGCTCTAGTGTAGGGGTTAAAGTGTGCGAGCGTGTGTCATCATTGTAACACTTGTACATGATCTATGAGACCTTCCAAATTGCGCGTTATAATTGAGATTGAATTAAATGTTATTCGTATTGATATCTAAGGCCAAGTGTGAGGTTGAGCGCTCTATAACCGGTTTAAACCCCCAGTGCTTAGCATTTACCGTTCCAAGGCGGTGACCCCAGCTTTATTCTACAATGTGTATAAGTTGTTTCGTTTTGTGCCGTACTGTACCGTTTTGGCAATTGGTTCGTTGCCATAAATAAAGGACCACGAAGGTGTGTATGATAGAAATGCAATACTTCTGCAGCTTCTGGAGTTTCACTTCTTTATATTAGAAACCTTCAAATATATAATTAAGTAATATTATATAATGTATAATTTTATGAAGTTTTATTGAATATTTAATCCAAGACTTCGGTCGTTTCGAATTGTGTCAAATAGAACATATGTGAAATATATTATCACTCAAAACGTGTTTGAAGGTTCACGGACGTCTGCCAGTAAAATTATTCTAGTTCAACATGGTTGGCTGACGTTTCGATATGAAAACATGAATAACATGGCATAGGCATCGGCGAAAACGGTTCAAGTATCTAACTGCTATATTTCAAGTGCAAGGCGAACCGGTTAACCGGGGTCATGTTATCGCAAAAACCTCATGGCCAAGAATGCTAAGCGCATAACATATCAATGAAAACGTGAAATGAAGAAACAACAAGGATTTTATGTGTATGGATGTTGATCTAAGGCTTGTGGAATACTAAGATTTAAATATATCAGTATACATAAATATTAACATGTATACAACCAATTGAAAAATGACCGAAACAATATTAATGTTGGCTTGTGCGTCACACTCGACCAGAGGCATTCACTTTCATAGGGTTGGTTTTTTAGGCCTTCGCCTCATCTTGCACTGTTTTCGTTGCAGGGTATTGAGCCACTCGAGATCTTCTTCGACAAAATATTATTAAATTAAAAATAAACCTTCTGGAATGAACGATATCTCATCATACGAGCGGTTTGTAGATCTTTTCTTTCGTATTGATACCGTTACGGCCGTTCTCTAATATACAAACACTGTTGTCGTCTGAAAGGATACTTTCCGCGAAACCGTATTGACCGGAACCAGATTCAATGTGTATTGTGGGTTATTTTTGTTTTGCTACCGTTACCCAATTCGGATAAAGATATCCAATGGGGCTTGTAATTTTATACAAAATGTAACCACTGTTGATAAAATTTCGGCAAACGAATTAATTTAACCAAAGGATATGTTTTGGATTAAAGAATAATGAAGTAATCCATATTTATACAATTGACTACTGCAGATTATAACCTTAACTTACGTTACTTAGTAACCAGACAACAAAACACGTCCACAAAATTAGTAAACATAAATGCGGAAACCTGGACACAGTAGCGAGAATAACACGATTTCGGGCCGACGGGAGATAAGTGTGTACTAGGTTGCTTCCGGGAAATAACTCTTGTTTGTCAAAAATGGGCCCTAAACGGTTCATACCCACTCGCGTAGATATATTGCAGTATATGCTTCATAGGCTAAACAGGCTGTTTGTACGTTTCCCTGACGCCGACCCTCATTAAAACCCGGGCAGAAACTTGATCAGCGTAACAGGCAGCTGACGGTATATCAGCGTGCACTAGATCCTTTCCGGGGTAGAACTCTTGTTCACCGTGGATAAAGCGCATAACACGCTTTATAAACTGTATGTACAGCCCCCTGGCGCCAACCTTTACTAAAATCCCGCGCCGAAACAGGCAGCCGAAGGGAGATCAGCGTCCACTTTGTCTCTTCTGAGGGATAATTATTGTTTGTCCGATAGGGGTCCTTAAAGGTTTATAACCACTGGCCGTGGATAGAGCGCATACTACGCTTAATAGGCTGTGTGTACATCCTTCTGGCACCGACCCTAATTAAAACCCCGGCTCGAAACTAGGTAAGCCCAACAGGCAGCTGAAGGGAGCTGAACGTGCACTTGGTCGCTTCTGGGGGATAGCTCTTGTTTGTCCGAAAGGGGCCTTTAAAGGTTCATAACATCTCGCCGTGGAAATAGCGCATACTACGCTAAATAGACTGCATGTTTTTCCCCTTCACGCCGNAAAAAAAAAAAAAAAAAAAAAAAAAAAAAAAAGGTTCGAAACTAGGTCAGCCCGACAAACAGCCTACAGGAGATCAGCATGCACTCGGTTGCTTTCGGTGGAAAACAAGGTGCCTACCCACTCGCCTGCTAAGTTGGCTAAAGGTCTAAATATGATGTATGTTTCAACCCTTTGTATAAACTTGCGGAAAAGCTTAATCGGCTGATCATGCTAAATAGGCTGAATAGAATGTACGTTTCAAACTAATTTAATATACTTGTTTAATAAGCTAAGGAAGCAGTAAAGGCTGCTAAATAGGCTAAATAGGATTTCTTTATTAATTATGTACCAAACTTTTTAAACGGCTAAATAGGCTGAAAAGGCTGCTAAATAGCTAACATAGGCTAAGTAGGATGCGTTTTTCAACATATATAAATATATTACTTAACTTGTTGAATAGGCTAAATAGGCTGAAAAGGGTGCTAAATAGGCTAAATAGGATACATGTGTCATGCCTGTCGGACTGACACGAATCAAACACGGCCAGTTAACGCACAGTCGCCATCTCGGATATTAATGACATCTCTTAAATATAAACACATCATCGAATAAATAGTGATGCTGATGATTTTCAAATGAAACTATATTATCTTTCACGTGATCGAAAAAGGCAAAAATAATTTATTTAAGAAAGGCACCCTGCTATTGACACATCTGTATAAAAAAGAGACAATAAATATGGCCTGTTTGTTGTTTTGTTACAAACATAACGACACGACGATGTGGTACATAACTCATATTTTAAACTACAGATCACATGTTATCATCTCATGTTATCGAACAGTGTTCGTCCCAAAAATTAAGAAAATGTTCGTTTGACATGCCTACTTTGTGGATATGACACATAATTTGTTCTGCAAGACATAACTCATCCTTGAGGTCACAATCAGAATTAAGCAACGGAGACATTTCGAAACTAATTCGTTAGAAATTAAATTCTCCGCGGCTGCTATTATTGAAATCAATTAACCATGTCTATCATAGATGGCGATTACAGTTAAACAGAGAGATATCAAAGAATGTCAGAAAGGAACAACACCCCACGTTTTCGATGGCAACTCGTTTATCTTAACAGCGAAGTTTATTTGTTTGTTTTTGTTGCTTTTAGATCGAGTGAATTCGGATATGTTCCCTATGGCCGGTGAAAGAAAGCGATGTTTTATATGAGTCACGTATTTGTAATTGTATTGTTACATATACATATAAAGAATTCGTTGTACAATTTCTAATCACAAGCTTTATAAGCAGCTGGAACTCACACTTGTCGAAAATAAATATATGTGTTTTGATTTGGCCCCGATCTTTCATCAATTACAATATACCTAATACACTAGGAGTAGCTTTATACTTCTTCTTTGAAGAATTGTAATTACCAATAAATACAACGACATTCTTGTTAAACATGTTAGGCCCCGAGAAGCACCTCAGTCGTCAATGTTTGTAATTGTTTGTAATAATTGTCATGCATGCCCGTGCGACTTCAACATTTGATCTCTTCATCTCAAAATCTACTTCCAGTCCTCAACACTAACCAGCATATATATATATATATACTTCTTAGCGTCCAATATATTCATTGTTTGTGGAAATCGTTCAGTTTTATCTCCATGTCAGTTGATTGCCAATAAAACATCTTGTGTCTCGCCTTGATTTGCAAATGAATGCATCGTCTACGAGAAATGGGGGTTTTATTGTCTCGTCTTACATTCGCGGTTATGTGAACAAGTATCTTACATTGTGTACAGACGCGGGCCTTTAATTTTTGCGATATCTTTGGATGGTGCAAAGCAAAATGCTTGTTTATGCTATTTTAACAATATTTGGTCTACAATGGCCGAATGAATTCGTATTTTTGTAATCATTTTGTTGCCAATCATTATCATTTCTTTTTACATTACTTTTTAACAAGATGAAAGACCGGAACATAAAAGAAATCGTTAATGATAGATGCTGCTTAAAAATCCTTAACATAATAATCTCTATACAAAAGTATGTCATTCAATGTTTATTTGTTGCACTTTTCGATTCTAAAAGCAGTGGCTTATTTTTTTCCCCAATTCCCCGTTATGCTCTGTGTTCTGGGGTTAGGGTAAGGTTTTTTTTCAGCACCTTATTTTTTCCTAACCTAAACTATTTTATCTGTGTTCATAATACATGTATTCAAGACCGATGGATATAGCCAATTTCAGACTAATCCGTTTTTGATATTTGTAAATGATTAAACGTTTTTCATAAATAATCCTATTACAAATAATACTACGTTTAATAATGGAGTATTGATAAATTATATAAAGTTATGTAAGGCCTGTATGTAGGATTTAACGAGTAAAGGATTATATAAATAATACGAAAAATATATTGTTTTGGATGTAGAACAAATAGATCCTTGTCTCATACAGTTTAATACAAACAGTTACATACGAACATGTGGTTGAGCCCGCTTTCTTGTTTTAGTTTTAGTACATGTAAGCTACTGTCCACAGTTTGTTATTCCACAGAGAGGAACAATTTCTGAATGATGTATGTTTTCAATATCCAATGTGTTTAATTTCGTCAGATCTTTAACCTTTTAGAGAGCACTGTTCTTTAACAGTGACTCAATATGCTTTGAAAATAATACATAATTTTGTGTTCGAGTTTTTCGGGTTGATATATATGGTAATTATGTAATTTATTATTGGCTAAATATCGAAGCATAACTAAAGGTTGTTTATGACTGCAATAACAGGCAAGAGTTTCAATGAAAACTTTCGAATCACATAGAAACACGGTTGTCAAGCATAGTTAATAGTTAAAAATACAAATACATTGATTTTCTGGACTCGAGCTATGTTATCAAGCCATTATTTCGAAATAAATCAATATACTAATTAATCTGAGGCGTTTTAAAGGAAAATGCGGGGAATAGTTTTGCTCAACTGTATTGTCAGCAACAGGTATTAATTGATACACGAGTTTTTGTGTAAAAATAACGAGTTGTAAATATGGTTTCTGGACTCATTTGGCATATAATAAGGCATGCTCAATTCCAATAAGGTCTAAATGCCAGCCATTGGTTAAACTTGAACCCAGACATCATATTATGATACACGTGTCACAAATAAATAACCGTACAAAGTAGCAGCAGTTATAACTTAAACTTCGTGTTGCTGGCTAGAAAGATTTTGCTAAATGTCAGCACTAACATTTCAATGCAATAATTTTTTTTTTATGAATACATTTATTTATTCAGTATTGATTTTAAGTGAATAACACAATTTCACTTATTTGATCAGGACAAGAACAAATCATGTAATCATCTTAAATATAAGGCATGTACCCGATACAGGACGATACTTACACTGAAACACCATACGCACATTTATCTCAACATGGTCATCGAATTGAAACGTTCTATTCAAAGCATTGATGACTGTAAACCAGCGTATAGCAAGAGGAAGTGCGAGTTGGAACACACTAATTAATATTGAAAATAAGCACAGGCTTAATATAGTGTGGATTGAATTTATCCATTACAATATTGCGTTTATAAATGCGTTCTAACCTCATCGGTCACTTTATCCTGGCAGATCTAGGTCATGTTAACCCTGTTGTAATTGAATTACGAATTAATAAAACCGTGTTTAGCCTACACTCATGACTTTGATCAACGAACCGTGTCTGAACAATACTACTTGCAAATGTTGTGTAAAATAATGGTAAATCAAAGTGTATCAAAAAGCTTTACGATACATCGGCAAATACATTATCTTTAAGTGCACATTAAGTGTATATGAATACTTCGTATGAATAGTATATAGTTAGAGAAGTGTTAATGACCCTTTCGTTAATAAAATACGGTTATACGTTTAAAGTAATGTATCTCCTGTTAAATAGTCTAGCATTTTGTTATTCCTTAATAGGAAATGTACACTGTTGTTTAGTAGTACAATGTATATGAACAGGGAACAATCGTAAAGTCGTTTTTATTGGACTCCATTAACAACTTATATGGATATATGATGTGAGAAAACATACAACGCTTCTAAGATAGTAGTGTTGGTTATTGGTTGCTTCCTTATTCCAACAAGCCTAATGCAGAGATAAAACAGGAATTGGTAATACGTTCAACTAACATGGAATTATCGAATCTTAAATTAATTAGTGCTTTAGTTTAACAAATTACACATTATAGTGTACATATGTTTAACATTTAATATGGGTTCAATAAGTTTCGCAAGGTGTGTTCTTATGTATAACAAATTATGAAGTTCGTAAAACGGCGCACCTTTTGGTCATTTCTATTAATGCATATTAGGCCGTGTTGCCGTGAGTGAACCTATCAATATGTCAATTTACAAATCATTAACTTTATCTTGCTTGAAAATGTCATTGGTTATATAATGTATTTACGGTCATATGTCGACGGCGAATATCAACAGAACCAAAATTAAGTTAAGTCTAAATAGTTGCAAAATAAACACGAGGCAACTTCATGTCGTCCAAGTTTTTCTCAGTTTGCGTTTTTGTTTTGTTTTTATGCATCGTGTCTGGGTAATTTAGCTTGTGCCATACTGTTTAACATTTTTTTTTTAAATAACGGAAAAAATACTAAAATATCATTCTTTTTTGCTGGTGCAGGTGCAATTTCACTTTGTTGATATTTATTTTTGACAAAGGCTTAACTGTGGTACCTTCGGACTTTAACTAAAAGCTTATGTCAGAAGACACACAAAAACATGCGATTCCGCCAAAATTGATTATTAACACTGACACGTCAGGGACATTTATATTATCCTGGTGAGATGTTTAGTCATAAAATTGGACAAGTAAACACTTTAAATCATTCTTTAATGGCGAAATGCTCTTAAAAGTGTATTCAAGAAATTGCTGCGATTAGCGACTCAAAGACAAAGTCATCAAATAGCCCAATTGATACCATGCATGGCAAATAATATTCCGTATTATGTGCACCCATTCCCAAGTCAATACTATTTTTTGTTTATATAAAGTTAACACAGTTTAAACGAAACGTTGTGTTTATGTTGATGTCTCTAATTTTGAAAGAGGAATGAAAAACGTTATTATTATTATTACTTTATTAGGATTATAATGAGGATTATGACTATAGTTATGATTTTGATTTATTTGTATTATTATTATTGTTATTGTCATTATTATCATTTATATTAAAATTATTATTAAAAATCAACGCATCCGTCCTAATGTTACATTGTGTACGAGTTTTAACGCATTTATTATCGAAGGACCCCGTCCTTTTCGGTCACTATATTTTTCCAAATCGAAGATTTATTATCTCCAATGTGATAACAGTTTATAATTAATTTTCATTGACCAGTCCGGATGAGGAAACTAATTTCTGAGACACTTTCTAACGACCAGGAGGCCATTCGTACAACATAGGGCGAGAGAGATCTATTCGATGTCACGAGTACTTAATGACTGATAGTGTGCAATGCGAACCTATAACAAGAGCAATTGATATTTGGCTTCTGTTTCCAATCAATCTTGGATATTTGCTGCATCACAATATTATGAGTCGTTTTCTTGTTCATAACTTTGTTATTTATTTAGGGCAAATATTTCATGTATAATCGTTTCTTTATGCAGACAGATTAAATGCGTGTATGGTTGTTAGTTTCGTTTTCTGAAAATCTGGAAACGTTAATTTGTATTGGTTGCTTCTCTGTTGTTCGAGTGTGCACAACAGTGTTCATAAAGACGTTTTATGTCATATATTAAGTGTTTGTGTGTAATTAATATTGGTTGTGTTGTGTTAAGCTCATACATACTTTTATAAATATATGCTACATTATGGTAGATTGTATATGCGGTCTTTATTGTTATTGAATTCGTTACATGCACTGCGTGGCGTTTGCGTATATTAACAATTCATGTCTCTTATGTGAACGCCATAATTTGCATATTATAAAGCTTTACAAATGCAAAGTATTGAGATCATTTCAGTTCATTGATAATCCTGTAATAACGGTTATAAGTGCAATATTAAATGGAACGTTTGGTTTCATTTCTATTTCATTATATGTGAGGAGTATAGAAACCTAATGTCAAAGTTGCAAATCAAGAAACATTAACAAGTCCATCAAGTTAAAAAATGCAGATAAAACATTCTCTCAAGCTCATAGCTCAGAATGTGATAACATTTGTATAAACATGTTAATCATAACTAATTACTAACTGAGTATGACAATGGAGAAGATTCAACGAATATTGCATTTACCATATCGTGTTGTATGAGATTTTGCTAACACTTTAAACATGTATAATGTGTTTTGCTCTTCAATCAAAACACGTTACTTCGGTAAGTAACATGGGCAACGGTATGTTCCTTAAAATCAAGCTCTTGTTAGATATAGAAAAAAAATCCTTTAACACTATGATAATGCAATTCTAGTTACAATCAGCTAGTCCTTTACTGCAACCTGACAATTTGACTACAATATAGCTGACACTACATACAACAAAACATTAACCATAAACACTTATTAAAATAAGTGATCAACGCTTTGAAAGATTTAGTGCAAAGCATTGCGAGTGGTGTCATTAACCGGTTTAAAAATATCGCTGAATCTTAAAAAAATCCAGCATTCCACACTTAGCCTAGACTTTTGTTGGGGAAACTAGGCAGAGGAAGAATCGTCTGCCAATATCATTGCGTACATTTAGAAACTAATGTACGAACGTGCGTATACGTTAATATGTGTATGAGAATAAGCACAGTGTGAATGTTTCGTTTGCAATATAAACACGTTCTGTTCATACAGAGAATTATCACGCAATCTCAGAAGAAAACACTTTGTTCAGATATGGAGATAACAGATACAATTTGATCCACTACTAATCAACGCTTGCATTCGTCTCTTATCTTCGTCATCCAGCTTGTGATTGGAATTGAACCCAATAACACTGTGCAGCAATAAGAAGCATATCAACAAAACCTCGCGGATTTGTCTTTTTTACTTGTGCATGATGCACAAAGTGCATGCGGCGCTTTATTTAGAACGGAACTTATCGCACAAAGTGTTCAGTTATTGTGTATTGTTAATCTCATACAATACATGTATAGGTGAACTGGGGGCGTATGTCAGGAGGGCATATGTAACTTTATAACCCACCCCTAACCAGGGTTAAAATATTATAATATTTTGGAATTTAAGTACTTAATTTTAGCCTATATACTGTATTTGTAAGAAGAACAACTCCTGGGTATTGTGACTTTCGTGTAATTGACAAGAACGATTATGTTGTCTATCAAAATTATGAGGATGTTTTACCACATGGATAAAGACTGTTACAACACTTAATCGCACAGATTTATAGTGCTTGAATGTATAGGTATGTTGAATGGTTTTGAAACAGCCCTGGTTGGGAATTTTGGTAATTTTGGTCTGAAGATTCACACATAAACAAGCACGTGTGAAGATATCTACAAATACAAAGTATAAACGACGAGTCATGAATGATATTTTGGACAAAAACTAGTTATTGTTCCGTTTGAGTAATTTAACAAAAGACAAATGATGACAACATTTTGCCGGTTTCTTGAGGGATTGACCTAAGTCATGTGCCATTTGCAATAGTCATTAAATTAGTTTTAGAACGGTTTTCGATCCTAAGTCTTGCATTTATAAGAGCCTTGTTTACATCATACTTCGCACTCGCAAAAAGGATTGTTTCTGGTTAATCGTACTAACGGTCTTGCAATATTGCGCTTCAAAGGTTATCAAACTATATTTGTATTTAATTTAGTAAATTCCGACTATTCAGTTAACGATATGGAGTGTATTATCAACATGCAGTTTATGGCATATGTTTAACTGCGATTGCTCGTGCTATCATGTAACAGTCTATATGTTTCCTATGTTATCGGCTACCAATTGAAGCATGGCTGGACACGATTTATGTCTTCATTCAAACGGCAAGAGATTTTTAAAAAACAGTATGAGGCGAGATATCAAAACGATGTCAACTACTCTCAATGCAATTACAAGACACAATGATTTACTGAGCAATTCTATTTAACGATTTTTGCAATAAACAAACATAAACTAAATACTTCGGGACAGATATTCAGTGAATATTAACTGCGAAAACTAATTTCTACTTTAAATGGAAATCAATCAGAGTACATTAATTGTTGTAAAGTTATGTTCATAAAGTGTTCTGGTGGAATACGCGATTTAAAAATATGTTTGCTTAACTTATATGACATAAAGGAAGGAATCATGAAGTACAATTGCGTCGAAACTATGTATTACGACACAACCAACAATACACCAGGTTTTACACTATTTTCGTACTAAACATAAAGGCCGTTTTTGTTTTCATTTTACGACTATAGATTTTTCCCAAGACTAGTAAAGTGTTATTGTAAAGATAGTATAACGTATTGACTATTACCGTATTACCGTACAATGCATATGCATTGTTTGCCAAAAGTATGACAAATGAAAACTCTCATGTATAATAGATTTCCTTGCTACATTGTAATATTTGATTAGAAATCAACACTATATCGATCGTTCGTGTTCAATCAAATATGGCAATAACCACTAACAACTCAAAAGGCACTGAAATACCATTTAAGAGTCTATTTTGTATTTGTTGGCCATTTAATGATCAATTCAATAAACGGCTTTTGATATTATATGTTATACATCGATATTANTGCTAGGTCAATATTTATATTGCAAATCAGTTGCTACTTTCTTCAATACATCGGCAACAAGGCAAAAAAGTATTATTTTCAAATATGTCTCTCCCAAAAACAGCAGTTGTGTCTCTGACAGAGAATATCGAGCACATGCCATAAAGTATCCAGCAAGTCCATGGACATGATGTGGTCTATTAAACAAGCACATTGTAATTTACTAATCTCCGTTAACGTAGAAAGTATTATATCCAAGAGAATAACTAAAGCTTATAATTATCCGGGCATGACTAGTGTGATCGAGTTGATAATAACCGCTTACACATGATACACTATCACATCCTATATACTTATTTATTATTCCGTATTATTAAAGAAAGTTATTAAAGCAATCCACACTCAGTTACATTCATGTGTTGGTTAGTTCTGTATACAGTTTACAAAGCCCGTTAGTGCATTTGACGCCCGTTAAATTCCAATGTCACACTTAATCTAACACATATTGTGCACATACAATTAACAGCACACACTATTAAAATGCAATGTCCAATAAATACAATTGATAAGTTTATTTAAACAATAACCTTAAATTAATTGTTTCATGTAAACTAGAACGATATTAATACAACTATTAGATTGACAAAACATGTTTTGTTTACAGTATTGAAATTGTTCCTTAGATTCGTATATACTCTACATTTTATAAAATAAAGATTATTTATTTTCATTTTCGTTTAAAGTATTATTATAATGATTGCATAGAGCACAATGTGCGAACATAAAAAGGTTAACGGATGTTTATAGGATAAAATGTATAAATGTCCATGAATTAAATTTTGGTTTATACAGCCACGTTTATATTTTTCTCATCATGCGCATAACCTATATTAGAGAAGTACTTTAAACAGTTTAATCAATAAAAGTTTCAATGTATAAGTTGCTACTCATGTATAAAAGAACTTTCCGGAGCTTATTTATATTCCACTCCCGAATACATATTTGAAATGAGATTTGTTTTGTCAAATGCTTGTATCATTTAATTTCATCTAAAACCCATTAGCCTGTAATCTACGTTATCAATCTATCTTAAATAAATGAAATATGAAATAAGAGACAAACGAATTTAATTTAGAAAAGCCATCCATGACTGAAAGAAAAATAATTTGAATTGATAACTCTCTGTAATATAGGCATTTATTTAATGTATCGTTTATATTGATTGCAAACAATAAAGAAAATACATACCAAAATGGTAATGTGTAGCTATGTTAAGACATGATGTGCTGACAATGCTTAAATGCAGCATCTTTCAGAGTAAAACATTGCCATTTGCGATTGGGCATCCTAAAAGCAACATAAAACCGTACAATTAAGCATGTAAAATAGTTTTATTAATTGACAATGCGTTTAATGAATTTTAAAACGGTTGGGGTATTTATGGCTAGGCGTTGTGATTTTTTTAATTTGGAAACATCGCCACTTGTATAAAGTTATTGTGATAAACATCATTAATGTTTTAATTGACAAAATACCGTTTTAAATCAAAGTTCTATGGTCGTCATAGTTAATTTATCCTGGCTTATTTCATAGAAGTTTACATTCCTCATAAACGAAATCAATTAGATGAGAACATTTTCACCCATTTGTCGGGTAATGTTTGGCAATACGCATAACGTTTATAACAATAGTGTCATTGTTCATCGAATGTAGGTTACATACCAAAACATATCGCAGATGTGAAATGCGAGATTCATATTTATATAATAATTATCTCGCTTTAAAGCTCCACATAATATGTTTGCTACAAACTGAATGTAGGTCATTTTCATCAGAAAACACGTATTGTAAAGTACAAGTGTATCCCCGAAAGATCAAATAAAAATAATAATGTCTTATACAACCATACTCATATTTATCTGTCAAACAGTTGTAGCAAATACATATTTGCAGAACATTTTTTCCCTTAGTGTAATGTTATTTTGTAATATGACAATAAAAACGATTATTTATTATGCCAATGACTATTTTGTTGTTTTCGATTGACAATGGCTTAAGTTTTTTTGCGAAACGTTTTGGTTTTGACAATTTTAAAACCAAAGTTTTATTTTAAGATTAAATGTGGTAAAACTCAGATAATTTAGTTAACTCAACAATCCTTAAGCATATATAAGGTGTTGAACACTTCAGTTAGTAAACCTTTGCGATAAACTATCTGTTTTAACTAAAAGCATATTGAAAGGGGTTAAACTAAGTTTGTATAATATATACATGCAAACATATGTTATTTGCAAGTAATAACAATTGACAAATACCACATTATCTAAAATACTTGATACAACGACATTACATTAGCATTATTTCTTAGAAGCAATTCTTTCTTAAGTTCATGACTCTTTTCGTTATATGTTGCGCTAAAGTTTCTGTGTTAATCACGAAGTAAATTAAGTTATTTTTGTTATAGATTTATAGATAATGAGCGTTATATCATTTTGAAATTTTGAAACTCGTCAGTCGGTTTACAGTGTCTGAGCTGTACAATATGTTAGGTCTTATTGGCCGTCATTTTAACATTTGAATATAAACTATACACACGCACACAAAAATAGCCGTCATATCCATGCCGTTTGTTTTCGAAAAAAAAAAATGCGTTATACGTCGCAAATTATGTTTACTTCAAAGTTCTCGATATACTTTCAACACAGTATACATATCGCAGATTTGAAAGCTTTTGGGAGAACAAAAACACAATGAAATGCTGGCACAAACGATGCTGATCCATGTTTAACGCTTTAAAAATTAAATACCATAGCGACCCCGTTATTATTTTAATCAAACTACAATTGGTGGAAAACGGGTCAGCTTTGTTTGAATCGAACAATGATTGGATGTATCTAAAGTTTAGAGCAATTCGGCATCGGTCGATATCAATGCTGTAAAATTACATTTGTATAAAATGAATAAGACTTTCTCAAAGGAAAAAGTTTACATTCCCAACACTTGTTATCAAACTTAAGTAAGTATACCCGTTTATATCTGAGTGTTTTGCCTATTTGTTAAGTATTTTGCCAATCGCCAAAGGAAATGCATCTGTCAGGATTATAAGTTTATAGATCGAGTTTTTGTATTGATTTAGCTTTCCAAATGAACGAGCTATCAATGACAGTTGCGTTAGTGCGTTTTTGTCTGTCGAAACATCAACTACGTCAATACGAGACGACTGGAACAAAAATGGCTTCACATTTAACCAGTTCTGTCCATGATCGCGTTTCCATAAAAATTGATATTATTAAAATCAGCCGCCGAGAAATTATTATGTGATGAATTAGCTTAGAAATGTGTCTGTACCATAATTGGGTTCGGGATCTTTATGTTGAATTATGTATTGCAGAACTAATACGTTGCCATATCAATTACGTCGGCTTGTCAAAAACGAACAATGTGTATCTTACACGTGTCAATAGCACGTTGATTGGTGGTTAATCACTTTATATATTTAAATGTGGTTCGGTTAATTCGTTATATGTTTCTGATTTCAATCATGTTTATTTAATGAACTTCGCCATCGGTGCATTTGTTTACCTTATTTGATTTAATTTTTTATCTTGAAGGTACCTTTCTTTTCGGTACGTTTGTTTAGCTTTTCTGATGTTCAGTTTGTTTGTCTAATGTGGTTCGCCTTTCATTGCGTTAATTTGACCTTCCTGATTGCAATGTTCTTCTTGAATGCATTCGTATTGCGCATTTCGTTGTTTATGTTTGAATTGTTTTCTCTTCTTAATAGTGATTTACCGTCCACTGCTGTTTTTCTGACGCATTGTTTCTGGAGTGGAATTTGCTTTTAATTAAATCGGTTTGCCTTTTTTTATTTTAATGATGATTCTAATTTGTTATTATCCTCGAAGAGAAATTATTAAGTTTAATGTCCGTTGAAACAATTTTTGAATATAAATATTATGAATAGGCGGAAACCTAAACTAAAATTTACGAACCATAGTCAGGGTTTTGAATCGATTATTCAGCTTTCAATATAAGCGGCTGCCTTCAAGCTATGGTATTGATGATCACGTTCTGTGTGCATTACTAAAATATTTAACTGAATGAAATCGAATCAACATATATTTGTTAACAAGTTGTTAGGTGTATTGATTGTGAATACCGTGCGTTATTTTTATCATTTAAAACATAGGAATATAAGTACTTAATTCTTTCTAGTCGAGTCGGACATTACTTTCTTGATTTCATAATTTAATGAGATCAGATTACAATGGAATTATGCATACTATATCGTGGTGAACCATCTTTTAAAAAGTATAAACACAAACAATTTCCATTAACAAGTCCGAAGGAATACATTAATTTCTGGGACACTTGTTTATGGATAGAAGGTCAATCGAAGAAACTATGCTGAGAATGATTCAAGTGAGTGCCACGGATTCTTAATGACTGCTTTTTGCGAGTCAAACTTATGACAGGACACTTGATCTTTGGTGTGTTATGCTTTCTTGGCCTATTCAGCGAATTAATCTGGGATATTGGCGACATCACAATGTTCTCAGTCCATAATAAGGGGCCGAATCATATCTGAGATACGAAAAGCACAAACACTTGAAGTTAACGCGATAAGAAAGGCAATAAATCTTCTCCCATTCAGGGCACATATTCCGTCTATAATAGCATCGATAAGAAATAAGAACTTATGTTTGTATCCTTCATTGTTCACACATAAATATATGTTGTAATGCTATTTGTTAAGAATTATCACAAAATCGTCCAAAGTGTTACCTTGATTTTAATTAAACTGTACTTATCAGACAACGTATTTAATAGCAGTGCCTTTTTATAAATGCAATTAACAATTAGCTTAACCCTGTAGAATTGTTACCTTTATTATTCCCTTTTCGATGCAATATTTAGACAAAAACTGCTGTTGTTATTCGTTATATTTTTTGACTTACAACCAATATGAATAAATTATATTACACATATATCATTTGCAATCGCAAATACCACGCGTGCTTAGATATCATGATTGGTAGATTACTTTCGCGTTTTGTCTGATAATCAATTGAAATATCATCAGTCTTTTGTGTTGATTCATGACAGAATCGTTTTCTCCCTTCGCAGTCTAACGGTTTATGTTATCATGTTGGATACAGATGTATTTGCTTGTGGACGAAAATAAATTCTTACAAAGAAAGAAGGGTAACTATTGCAGCAATGCATTGAAAACTTAATTTCGTCATGTGGCTATGACAAAGTGTCAATAGTTAAAACAAGTATTGCATAAATATGTTTTTTTAATTGTTAAAAATTATTTAAAATCGATTACTAATTGTTAGTAGTTATATGTCATTACCTCTCCTATATTTATTGTGTAACTGTATTCCGATTCAAACAAGGTATGTGCTTTTCTGTATTCAACTGTGATATGTGTAACATAATTGTCATTAGATCTTCTACACATGGTTTTACTTTTGTATTGCCATCGTTATCAGGCAGTGGTGCATATTTGTATTTATTTGTGAACGAATATATGTGAATGTGTACGAATTGAAATGTGCCAGATACGAACACTGGAATCAAAACCGTTATGAGACTATTCAGGAACTCGTGTAAAGTAAATGGTTACACGTGAACACCTGGTTTTGTGGCATTAACACGTTTCTTTTAGCTCTTGGTAACACACTTCTTTGACATTGTCATTTATGTAAAAATTATCACTTTATTAGAGCATGACATAACATGTATTCACTTCTCTGAAATATGCACAAGAATTAGCCTATATATATATATATACAATTATTTCGTTTTACTGAGAACAAACACCTTAAGATTAATCGGAATGCTGTATTTTCGAAAACTGGACCTTAAAAAGTAAGTGTTTACTTATATTCAGACAGCCTATCAAGTATAATTGAGATTGTTTAGATTAATTAACTTTCCAAAGAGTCCTTTCAGTTCATTCATTGTCCTCAAGCAAATTATACACAATCCCATTAATAATCGATAGGATCAGAGATAAACTGTTTTCATGATTGCATTATTCATTAGGGCCTTTAAATAAGAAAGTGTTTCGTTTTTGCACTTGATTAATTCATTGTTTTTTTTTTCAGGAAAGAATATAATTTGGCTTATTGTGGAAGACTGTATTCTCTGTCTGTTGCATGTGATAATTTTAACATAAAGTTCATATATATATATTTAGGAATGTTATTATTTCTAAACCGGACATTTATTTCAAATGGACATGTTGAGATACCAATTGAGAATATCTTAGCTTTATGGTTGAATAATGATGAATGACTAATCCATGTATTTGTATAATGCAAGTGTATATCGCTATGTCAAACGTTAAGAAGACTTATCATTCCTACAATTAACAACTAACTATTATGCTGTCCTATATTTCACATGCACAGTTCCACCGACAATAATATAAAGAGTATTGTCGAAATAACCGCAAAGCACCCTATATGTAAAACTATTATCTTAAGATGGACGCGAAAAGCGATGATGTTATGTTTATGTATGTACGGCTTGTATACATCGTTAACATTGTAAATCTTAATATTACTTAAAGATCTTCAATAATAATTGCATAAACCTTTGATATAAGGTTGCATTAACATATATGCACGTTTTTCTTACGATGCTGACACACTTTGAATATCAGAACTACCTACGATATCTTACTTGTGTACTCAGGTTTAATATACAGTTTGGGATACTAAATTCGTAGTTATTCAATTACAGTTTGTTGTTTTTATACATATAGATCATTTAATGTCCTAAAGCAATTCCAACCAATATACTTATGCATGTGATTTGTGTTATAGCATGGACATTTAAATTATAGTGTATCGGACAATAGTCGTATTGCACTTTAAATTAGTTTTTGATAACGGGTTTAGCATGGTATTATTGATAAGTATGTCTGATATTAAATATGTTAAAATTACTTAAGCTTGTAATATAAGAATTGCTACATTGATATGGTTTGGACGTCGAATCAATTGTTGGGTTTTGACGTTATACGCATTGTTGGATTTTGGCGTTGACCACAAATAATTAGTTGGGAGTCGCACCAAATGATGGATCTGAAAATTTCACCAAATGTTGAGTTTGTTCGTTGACCCAAAGGGTGGGTCTGGGCGTTGCACCAAATATGTTATAATTGGGGGCATATATTGTTCTTTACTCACAGTTAAGATTGTATAACCTTACGTTGTATGTGTACGCTTTTAAGCTAAATCAGCAGTTTTATGTAATATGAATTCGTGCTTAAAACAATTACAGTGTATTTACCTAATAATATAGAACCAAAGTATGTGGTTAAACTAATCGTTATTGTTGCACCAGGAATGTTTTGTTGAAAGTCAATATTCGTATTGGACAAATGAGACTCGACAATATGAAAACCAGTTCCTGCTTGAACTCAACTTCGTGCTGAAATTAATCTGCGAAAGCAGTGTGATTTACTGGAAAATGACATAAACTGGGTGACACATGTGTACTTTAATAATTGCATAAGGCTTTAAAACAAATTCCATAATTAGCATATCATTACGTTTTTCAAATGTAATTTATTGAAATAAGGTGTATTCGAGAGTAGTTAACAGTATGTAAAATACTGTAATCCGTTGTAATCTAAATGAAACGGTTGATTTCATCTATACTGTATTACTGGTCGGATGATGAAGGATAATGCAAAGACTGCAATTCAATAAACATTAACTAGCCCTTCGAGACAAAAGTGTTGATATACTAAATAATGCCTTCTTGCTCACATTATATAGTGTTATCGCATTTGTATCGCGACATGAGTAATTACTTATTATTAATTACATATGACACTCAACAAGATTAAACGATCATTGCATTTACAGCAGTTGTATTTACTATGTTTTAAGTCTATGTATGAATGTAAAAACCAACTCAAAACAGCGTTTGTAATAATGTTCACCATGTTAATCCCACTTTCACTTTGACGTCCTAGAGACCAATCAGACAGCCATTAACCATGATAACAGTAATGTTAGCCATAGTAAATTTGGATAACACGTGCCAAGCGAACATATGCGATATCAATATATATTCGAATGGTTTATCAATGGCAATATTTCTATGCCGACTAAAAATGAGTATGTACGTAGGATAATTAAGCTAAAAATGTTCATTTCCCAACAAATTGCATTTTTTAGGATCAATCCCTATTGGGATTGAATTACTATGTGAGGATTGTAATTAGTCTTTGAATGTTTCCTGCAACATACAACGATCATTTATACGAAATTATCTTAATATGTTACGTTAGTAATGTCTTTCTGGGTCGTATTATATTTGTTATAATTAAATCACTAAGGCATTTTTATCCAAAAAAACAATTAATGGTATGATGGGAATAATATTGATGTATTTAGAACAGGCAAGGGTTGTACTTGGAATGGAAATTTTTCGTCGTCAAGGGTAAACATAACTTTCTGTACTACTCGTTTGAGCGTTTTTATCAATGTATCAGATATTTAAATGGCAAAATAAATGCTAATTTTCCGTTGTATGAACTTCAATAACATTTGATGATCGTACACACTTATCTAAGGAATCAAACATGTAAAATCGGGAGCATTGTTCCTCTTATTGTTCTTAAAGGTAATTTATACCATGCACATTTATAAAAAAAAGTTGCGATATTAATAACACAACGTAAATATAGTGACACTAAATGAAAAAACATGGATTTTGAAATTTACTGTTCAAATGCAGTATATCTACACTTTGTCAAACTATAAAATAGATGGCAAATTAACATCTTTTTGTCTGAACTTGAGCTTTACACGATTTAAATATACATCGATTCACTGGTTGGCCATTTAATGTATTAAGTGCATTATTATATCCGTTTGCATATGTGTAGTTACTAGTAGTAATCACGATGTGTGTTTTTTTTCTGAGAAAATAGCAGCATATATAAGGAAAATACTTATATTATACGTTATCAATATCAGAAATAACTAATAAAACATATTGCGATATTATTGTGCATCTGTTTTTTTCTACTAATGAACTGCTTTTTATTGCGGGTTTCAAACATCAGATACGTTACCAATATTATGTAAAATGCCAGCTCAAAAAGAATTGATACTTTAATCACGGTTGATTATTGCGGCATGTGGAGTTTGAAGTTAGACTTTAAAAGTATGCATTCAGACGTGCACGTTACTGTTTACATTGAACTGTAAAGATAAGGATTGTTGGAGATTTATTTACGCGTTTATGTTACCAATAACGTTTTCTAATAAGTTCAGGTTTTTATTCACATATGTTAATTGTTTGTAATATTTGCGTGTTCCCTCGTCAAAAGTGTTCCCTTATTCATCAACACTTTTTAAGCTCTTAACTAGATCGATATTTTTTGTGTAACTAAATTCCTTCAAATACAGATCTAAGTTGACGTGACTGATTAAACATTACGGTTGATAATCTCAAATATGGGCTTAAGTTTTGTTATCGTTCCGGGACTTGCTGATTTTGGAAATGACGGAGTTAAAAAGTGTTAGCGGTCAGAGGTATGATAACATTCACAAATATTGGGTCAGCAACTCCAATATTACTCTGCACTTGCACATATTAATAAATAACATTATTATAACTATTGTTTATCAACTGTCGAAGACGTTAATGACACATATGTTCCATATATTTATGCTTAAGTCGTACACACCTCGCATACTCAAATTGGAGTTCCATATCGGCAGTATGTCAGCTGCGTACTCTTACAAATATATCACCGTATTGTACACAATGAGGTTAAATAACCAGATAGTATTATACGTAACGTTGATAAATTCATTTTTAATTTCATTATATACATTTACTCATTATTTGCATATTAAATTATTTCAGTTTATTTGCACGTGCGTAAAATACTGAAAAATATTGAATGGCCAAGCGTTTCAAAAAACGAAATCTGATTTTATAATATACAGAGATTAACAAAAGTATAATTAAAAAAACACACGTCAATAAAATTTTGACAAAAACAAACGTGTATAATCAAAATCTAAGACAAATATCTTTGAATTATTAAATAATTCACTTCTTGGAATCTACACGCTAGTCTCTTTAAAAACAAACATAAAAGCAATAGAACAATTTAACCACCAAACCTATTTTGTTAGATTATAGGTGCCATATTAATGTACAGTGGTTCCACATGCCCGTTAATGTCTTGCTACTCTGGTCATTTGCAATTTATGTTTCGATTAATTTTGTTAGCAGCCTCTTCTGCCGATGAACGTCATTCTTCAATTTTTCGATGTTCAAGTAAAGTATACTTCACATTTGAGAGTTGTAAAATGACATTTGCCGGTCTCTGGGAAAACTGTGCATGTGCGTTAATTATCCTCTTACAAATGGCGATTAGCCTGTGAGGTCTGCACATTCCAATACAAGTCAATATTTTACGCACACGCGTTAAGCTCTTTGTTCCTGCAGTGCGGCTTTGTTTGGTGACCAAACAGTTATAAACAACTTCTCCTACAACCATTTACAATTGATTTTTTTTTAATTCCATTGTTAATCAAATTTCCCCAGTATGTTCATTTTGTTTTCATTTCAACAATATATTGCAAACGATAAAATCACCACACTCCGCTCAATATTTCGGTACATGTAAATTTTAAAATTAAAGGATGCTTACATTAAAATGCAAAGCATTCGTTATTAATCACTACTTGTTCCAATTATTGGTTTCTTTTATTTAGACCATATCACGCATTTTTAACATAAAAAGAAGAAATCGTTTTTATTTTGTTTAGTTTACACTAATATGAGCAAATTCCTTAATAGCAATTAAAACCAGCGTTGAGGAATGCAAAACATCTCATTATAAATATGTAGTGGCATATGATTGCAATATGTAGTACAAATAAAGTAATAATGCTCGAGATAATCTTAAGAAATAGTGTTAATGGTGTCAGAAAATATGTTTGTCGAGAATTCCCATGTATAATTAGAGAGCGAAAACCAGGGATCCAATCTTCGTATTGTAGTTTTAAGACAAAGAAAACAACAATATTTAAATCAACACCATTTATAGTGTTTAAGGACATTTCTCGTGTTGAATGTATACATTTATTAAAGGTTCGTGAAATTATACATAAGTCAGAGTTGTTTTTTTCGATATAAGTAAAGCATTTGACAAAGTTTGACATGATGGTCTTTTGTTCAAACTTCAAGCAGCAGGCATTCGGGGTGATTTATTAGCATTTCTATCCAACTATCGTACTAACCGTAAACAGAAAGTCATCCTACCAGGAGCAGAATTAACTCCTGCAGAAATTATCGCTGTTGTTCCACAGGGGTCTATATAAGGTCCCCTTCTATTTCTTGTTTACATCAATGACATAGTAGCTGACATACAAGCCCAAATAAACCTATTTGCCGATGATACAAGTCTCTTTATGATTGTAAACTCGCCGGATCAAACTGCAGCTGTTTTGCAATCAGACATAGATAAAATTTCACGATGTGCTGATCAATGGCTAGTACATTTTAATCCCTCCAAATCAGAATCGATGCTTATATCTCGTAAAATTAATAAACCGCATCACCCTCCGCTTTCAATGGGGGGCGTTGACATACCTATAGTAAATATCCACAAAAATTTAGGAGTATATTTGACAAATGACTGTACTTGGCATGAACACATAACGTTTATTAAAGAAAAAGCATGGAAGCGTATTAATATAATGCGTCGTCTGAAATCAATGCTTGATAGGAAATCTCTTGAAACTATATATTTTGCATTCGTACGACCAATACTTGAGTATTCAAATGTTATTTTTGACAATTGTACCCAATATGAAAAGGATGAATTAGAGAAAATTCTAACAGAGGCAGCTCGTATATCAACAGGTTGTACTCGATTAGTCTCACTGGAAGATCTTTATAATGAGATAGGTTGGGAAACTCTCAGTCAAAAAAGACGAAAACACAAGTTAATATTAATGTACAAAATGCAGTTTAGAGAAGCACCTTACTATTTACAGTCACTTCTTCCTGACACAGTCGGAGCAGCTAGCCAATACCCTCTTAGAAATGCGTCTCATTTCCAGTCCATTTATGCTCGAACCGCATCTTATTCACTTTCATTTCTACCATCTACAGTATCCGATTGGAATCGTCTTCCAGAAGAGTTAAGGAATGCTGAATCGATTCATTCATTTAAAAAACATATTAATAGTGATCGACCGATTCAAAATCCATTGTTTTCCTATGGAAAAAAGACGCTCTCAAATTTTACACACACGCATTAGAACTTATTGTAGTGCGCTAAATGAACATCTCTTCAGGCGTAACGTAGTTGCATCGCCTCAATGTCAATGCGNGTTCAAGATGACTTGTTATGGCAATCAGTTCAAGATGACTTGTTATGGCAATCAGTTCAAGATGACTTGTTATGGCAATCAGTTCTAGATGACTTGTGATGGCAATCAGTTCTAGATGACTTGTGATGGCAATCAGTTCTAGATGACTTGTTATGGCAATCAGTTCAAGAAGACTTGTTATGGCAATCAGTTCAAGATGACTTGTTATGGTTATCACTCCTTGATGACTTGTTATGTCAATCAGTTCAAGATGACTTGTAATTGCAATCATTTCTAGATGACTTGTGATAGCAATCAGTTCTAGATGACTTGTAATGGCAATCAGTTCTAGATGACTTGTGATGGCAATCAGTTCAAAAAGACTTGTTATGGCAATCAGCTCTAGATTACTTGTTATGGCAATCACTCCTTGATGACTTATTATGGCAATCACTCCTTGATGACTTATTATGGCAATCACTCCTTGATGACTTGTTATGGCAATCATTCTAGATGACTTATTATGGCAATCAGTTCAAGAAGACTTTTTATGGCAATCAGTTCAAAATGACTTGTTATGGTAATCACTCCTTGATGACTTGTTATGGCAATCAGTTCTAGATGACTAGGTATGACAATTCCCTCTTGATGACTTGTTATGGCAATCAGTTCTAGATGGCTAGGTATGGCAATGACCTCAAGATTAATTATCGTGGCAATGCTCTATAGATAAATTGTTATAGCAATTAACTGTTATAATAATAATAATTGATGATAGCATGTTGCTTCTACAGAGGTTGTTCATTTGTTAAAGAATCAAGCCGTAAACAGTTGTACATCAGTTTCAAAAGACCAAGGACTATCAAACTTAAAGCTCACCCTAATAACAGCTTCCATTCATATTACCCTAGGGGGTATGATTTTGTTTTGCTATAATTAGATAGTATCCTTTATTTTCAATACTTTTACCTTCTTGTGAAAAGTCAATTTGAGAAATAATTAGATAATAAAAATCGGACCACTTCATGTTTATCGTGGTCACAGAAACCTCTTTATCCAGCCAGTTTAATATTACAGTCAATTTATCACTCTTATTACAACATAAAATCCACATTTACAGGGTTATAGCCAATGATTTCAGAATAAATAGGCAACTACAAACAAACTGATCAATACACCAGCTATTTTAAGCAGAACAAGTATATATGGTACTTACAGCACAGTACACACAGCAACATGCTAAAAATGTCAGATCTTAGGACCATTTAGATGATTTATCATT